>JAQRGC012280150.1:0-10495 GCA_028659135.1 Plantago lanceolata
AGACTTTATTGTGTCTGGTTTGACCTCAAATTATATTATAAATATAAGGTTTATACTTTTAAATTTTAAATAACTTAGGTCAAATTGAGGTCCCATCAAGAAACAGAATTGGTAGATTAAAAAAAAAGAGCTCTCGTTAGTAGGGGCGATTTACACCTAGACTGTGTGAGTTTTTCTGTTGCGTTTTTATTTCTGCTTTCCTTCGACGTCTATGGCGATGCCGGAGAGGCGATTGGGTATGGAATCCATTGAGGAAGAGGAATCGGAGCACAGGAATGATGATTTGGAAGGTTTCGAGGAGGAATTTGGTGAGGATGGAGAATTTGAGGAGGAATTTGGGGATATGGAGGAACAGGCTAGGGTTCCTTATTTGTTGAATACTGGTAATCGATTGGGGCAGGATATTGGCACTGCGAGGGCTCAGGACTCCCGGAGGTACAGTGAGTTGTTCGCCGGAAACCGTAGGGTGGAGAATGGTGTCGCTCTGAGCTACAGTCCACCGGAGAATCGTGAGTGTCTGGAATTTTCTTCGGCGGAGGTGCAGCCTACGGTTGAGTACTGGCGTTTTGCGTTGATTGGTACGATTGTAGGTATTCGTCTTCCGTATGAGGCTTTACAGAGATATGTGTTGGCACACTGGGAGGATCAGCCGTCGATACATGTGGTGGACAAAGGAGTGTATGTCTTCAGATTTGACACAGAAGCGGCGATGTTACGTGTCTATGGAGGAGGTCCTTGGATGATTAAGGGGGAATTTCCAATAATGTTGAAACCTTGGGAGCCTGACATGAAGCTAGACCCTTCTTCCTTGCAGGATTTCCCTGTTTGGGTGCAGCTTCCTGGACTTGATCTCCAGTTCTGGTCACCGGAAGCTATCGGGCGTATTGCGAGCGCCATTGGTAAACCGAGCTATATTGACAAACTGACTGCGTCTAGAGAGAGACTGTCATATGCACGTGTGTTTGTGGAGTTGAAATCAGGGGAGAAGCTATTGGAATCAGTCAAGCTGAAGGCTCTGGATGGACGTGAATTTAATCAGAGAATTGTCTACGAAATTCGACCTCATCAATGTTTCAAATGTTACAAGTTTGGACATAACACCAGAAACTGCAGATTGGGTAGGCCTGCTTGGGTTCATGTAGCTACGGATACTGGTCATGTGAGGGAAAATTGAGGGAATAATGCTGAGGCTGAAACAGCACCAAGTGGTGTGGTGAGTGAGGTTAATGTGCAGGTGACTGAGGCTCCTAGATTGGATGAGTTTCCTACTTTGCAAATTGTTGTGACTTCTCCACTACATAACCAAGTGACTACTGTAGGTTCTATCGTGGTAAACACGGGGGGAGGTGTGTCCATTCAGTCTCGGGTTCAGGAACATACTGGCGGTCATACTGGTAACCCTCAGAGGATTATTCAGGGCAGTAGAGGAAATCAAGTTGGTAGAGGTGGTAGTGTACAAGCTGAGAATCTGCAGGTTAGACAATCAATCAGGCTTCAAAGTAAGAAGAATGGGAATCAGCAGAGTAATGATTGGCAGGTGGTTGAGAGGAGGAATAAGGGGAGAATGGGAGGAATTCCAGATCATCAGAGGCATGGGGGTGGTACTACTCAACAGAGACCTAATGGATAGTAGGTTACAGATAGGAGTATGGAATTTAAGAGGGTTGAATGACCCTCTTAATCAAGTGGAGATGAAGAATTTTTTGTTTGTAAATAATTGTAGTATTGGTGCTTTTTTGGAAACAAGTTTGAAAGGGGATAGTTTAGGTAAGGTTGTCAAAATGATAGAACAAAATTGGGTTGTAGAGCATAATTTTGCCTTAGGGAAGAATTGTAGGATTTTGTTAGTTTGGGATTCTGAAATGGTGAAAGTGGAGGTTGTAGAGAAATCTGATCAACTTTTGCATTGTCTGGTGGTGACTAGGGATGGTAAATGGAAGGGGTATATCTCTTTCATTTATGCTCATAATTCTGGGGAACAGAGGAAAAGTTTGTGGAGTGATTTGGTTCGACTTGCAGGTAATATTGGTCTACCTTGGATGGTGGCAGGTGACTTTAACACCGTGCTGAGTGTTGCTGAGAAATGGCATGAGCATGAGTCTGCTATTGTGGTGAGTAGTGAACTGGAGGATGTTTTGGATAAGACTGAACTAGAAGATCATAGGTTTATTGGGTTTGTGTTTACTTGGTCGAATAAACATACTTACTGCAAGCTGGATACGGTGCTAGTGAATAAGAGTTGGTATGTGAATAATAAGGAGTCTACTGTTGTTTTTTACCTCCCGGAATCTCTGATCACTCTGCAAGTGTGACTAGTGTTTTTCAGACTGAAGGGAAGTATGGTATTCCTTTTAAGTTCGAAAACCTTTGGCCTGAGGATAGGAAGTTTCTTCCTTTGGTTCAGCAGACCGGGAATCATATTGTTAGAGGCTGCAAAATGTTTCAGCTTGTTACAAAGTTGAAGGCTCTTAAGTCTGAGTTGAAGAAACTCAATTCTAGAAAGTTTCAAGACTTGGAGAATAGAGTGAAGTTGAAGCTTAAGGAGTTGACTGAGTTGCAAAAACAGGATTTGGACAGACCTGTGGATAGGACCTTGATAAATCTGGTTGGGCAGAAGCAAGAAGAGTATACTATTTTACAGAGGTTGTATCTTAGAGAGCTCAAGCAAAAAGCAAAGGCTGACGGGGTGGTAGATGGGGATCAATGTTCAAGATTGTTCTATCAACAAGTCAAAGCTAGGAGGAAGAGAAACAATATTCATGTGTTGGTTGATGCTGCTGGCAATCATTTAACAAACATGGAAGCAATTGTCACTCATGTTCTTGCATTTTATACTGGTTTATTTGGCACTACAATTGAATCTGACCCTATTGATAGTCAAGTTTTTGCTTTTGGTCCCAGGATTGGAGATGATCAGAATGCGAAATTGCAAAGAGTTTTTCAAGATGAGGAGATAAAAGAAGCTGTATTTTCCATGAGTGACTTGAAGAGCCCTGGTCCGGACGGGTTCAATGCTTGCTTCTTCAAGAAGTCTTGGCAGATAATTGGACCTCTAGTATGTGAAGCTATTAAAGAATTCCAGGCTACAGGTAAAATCTTGAGGCAGATAAACTCCACCGTTGTAAGTCATTTACCTAAGGTTATTAATGCTTCTGTTATTATGGATTTTAGGCCTATTGCTTGTTGCAATTTAGTTTATAAATTCATTACTAAGGTTCTGGCAAATAGGTTAAAAGAGTTCTTGGGTGATTTGATTGATCCGTGTCAGAATGCTTTTATTAAAGGTAGGGATTTATTCCAAAATGTTTTTCTTGCTAATGAGTTGATTCGGGGCTATAATATAAAAAATATGTCTCCTAGATGTATGATTAATTTGGACATTAGGAAAGCGTATGATACTATAAATTGGAAGTTCTTGCATGTTGTGTTGCTTGGTTATGGGTTGGATTCTCATTTTGTTCATTTGATTATGACATGTGTTACTACTGCCCAGTTCTCTTTCTGCATCAATGGAAAGCTAGAAGGTAATATGCAAGGCAAACAAGGTTTGAGACAAGGTGATCCTATGTTTCCTTACTTGTTTGTCTTATGCATGGATTATCTTTCTAGATTCCTGAAAATGCAGTTAAGGGAGACTGGTTTTAGATTCCATCCCAAGTGTCTTAAGATAAATCTGACTCACCTTTCTTTTGATGATGATCTTCTTCTTTTTGTAGAGGTGATGTTGTTTCTGTGCAGGCACTTCAGCAGGTTTTGGAGTGGTTTTCAAGGATGTCAGGCTTGCATATCAATAAGAGTAAAAGCTCTTTGTTTTTTGCAGGAATTTCTGAAGATAGGAAACAAGATTTATTGGATATTTGGGGTTGCGCTGAGGGTAAGTTTCCTGTAATGTATTTAGGGATACCCCTGAGCCCTAGACGGTTAAGGTTAAATGAGTATGATCCATTGATAAAGAAGATTAAGACAAGAGTTCAGAGCTGGATGTCCAAGCATTTGAGCTATGCTGGGAGGCTTCAATTGCTCAAATCTGTACTGAGGAGTATCCAAGGATTTTGGTGTAGGATTTTTCCTATTCCAAAGGGAGTGGTTCAGCATATGGAGAAGATTTGTAGAGCGTTTCTTTGGAGTGGGGAAGAATCTGGTAGGAAGAATCTGGTAGCTTGGAAGCAGGTTTGTCAAGATTATGAAAAAGGGGGATTGCAGATAAAAGAGGTCTTGAGTTGGAATAAAAGTTTGCTAGGGATGCAGATTATGAAGCTGGGGGATGGTGCTGATGAGAACACAATTTGGATGGATTGGGTTAGGCAGTATAAGTTGAAGGGAGAGAGTATTTGGGATGTCAAACAAAAGGTTGGGACTCTCCTTGGTGGAGATCTTTATTGCAGGTAAGAGACATGATGAAGGAGTTTAGGCCAGATTGTACAAGTGCTGATTGGCTCTGCAAGGGGTATAAGAAGGCAGCTGGTTCTTTGTATTCTCTCCTGCATCAGCCTTCTCCGAATGTGGCTTGGGCAGCACAGGTATGGAATTATGTAGCTTTACCTCGAGTAAATTTTATTAACTGGCTTGTGGTCCATAGGAGGTTGCCTACTAAGGCAAGGTTATGTAGGTTCAAGTTGATTCCTGATGCAATTTGTGAAACTTGTAACATTCATGAGGAGACTCTTGACCACATTTTTTTTGAATGTACTAAGTCTACGCAGGTTCTGGAGACAATGATGAGAACTGTAGGTCTTTATTATCCAGGTAGAAGTCTTATGGACTGGTTTAAGTGTTTCAGTGATTCTGTCAAGAAGACTTCTATTGTTTATAGTATTAGGGCTGCAGTTTTTGGTACAGTGCTTGCAGGTTTATGGATGATGGGGAATCAGAAAATCTTTCAGCATAAGGACATGCCGGATGCAGAACTCTGTAAGATTTTGGCTGGGGATCTAATGGTAAGGGTGAGGTATAAATTTCGAACGAAGATGAACAGGTATATTAGGAGTGTTATTCTGAAATTGGAAAGGCTCTGATTTTTTTAGAAATGTATAGATATTACTGATGATCTTCCTGGCTATTATGAGCAGGTTCTTTGTGGTACTGTGGTATTGTACATGTAGCATTTTTGCGCACACACATTGTTTGGTTTGCCCAGTTAATTGGAAACTGTATATTTGTCATGTTCCGGTCCTAATGGTGAGTTGCTTTCTGTGCTTGTTCTCTTCCAAACCCCCTGAGAAAGAGAAAAGGTCATTGGAAGCGCCTATCAATTGTTAGCAGACACTGATAATGACAACAGGTCTTGGAGAGTACAGTCACGGGCTTCTGTCCGGAGCTGGAATGAAATGAGTCTGCTGGGAGGAACTCCTTGTAATTCTGATTTCCTGATGTTTTGTGGGCTGGGTGCTTTTAGAATTGTATAGGAGTGCATTATTGGTGTGAGGCTTTGTATATGGTCATAGGTTCTGTCCCTAGAGCTGTATACATTCCTGTTGATAGATAGGCAATGATCTTACGCGATTTTGGTTGAGTTCTTTGAGCTTACTTGCTTCACATGGTGTATACCCCTCGTACTCTGTATATACTCTTTCTCGGGCTTCAATATATGTTTACCTTCATGCGAAAAAAAAAACTTAGGTCAAATTGAACATAGAAAATTCAAGTGAATTGGGGCTCTTTAAATTTTCTTTAAACTAAACTTAGGACTGTTGATATATCATTAAAATAAAAAAAAATCACCAAATATGTAAAGGAAGAAGATAATTATTACTAAGTAATTATCTGATGCTTTTGACATGGTAATAGTAATTGAAGTGAAAAAATGATCACTAAAATCCCCTCTCCTCACCGGAAGAATTTTAAGCCAATGGCTACAACTCCGCAAGAATCACCTCCCCCACCAGATCAGCTACACATCGAACCAACACATACTACACATACATCAACTTCACCACAAGATTGTAACTCCCCTGCTCAACAACAACATGCTACAGAAACTTCACTACCTCAACCACCTTCAAAACCTTCTTTTCGGGATGTGCTTCAAGGAGCAACCCAAAACACCTATTTTAACGAATGGTTTAATCATATGGAGGACGATTCGAACAAAGGGCTAGACTCTGACATGTCCATGCAGCCAGCACTGTTTGACACCATGCATGATATACCAACGGGGCGTTTTGACCCCTCCAAGGTGGTGTTTACACCTGAGGAAAGAGAGAACATGGCCAAACCATGGCAGAAAACCTTGATCATCCAAACAGTCGGGTACACGAAGACGATTCGAGATATATGAAAACATCTTAAAGGGTTGTGGAAGATTGAACATCCGATAGAAGTCACTGATCTCTACCGGGGTTTTTACATAGTCAAGCCACGTTCTCAAGATGATTATCTTATAGCTCTCTCTGGCGGGCCATGGCATTTGTTCACACACTACTTGCTAGTTCAACGATGGCACCCTAAGTGCACACTAAAATCAGGCTCCATCACACATATGGCACTTTGGGCTCAATTACATGATTTACCTATTGAGTATTTCACTCCGTCTGCGTTACAAAAAATTGGAAAGGCTATTGGAAGGACAATAAAAATTGATTGGCACACTACGCAAGGAAAACGGGTAAAATATGCTAGGTTATGTGTTGAATTGAATGTAACTCTCCCCTTGCCAAAAAGAATCCATATTTATGATTTTGTCCAGGACATCACCTATGAAGTTGTGATCGAGTTTTGCATGAAGTGTGGTGTTATTGGACACCGTACGTCTGCATGCACCACCCAAAACGACGTCCACAACGATCCAATGGGAGGAGGAATGGATTTAGATGCCACTGGGGACCAACCACCAACAGATGGCGACACGTGTCCTACAGTTCAAGAAGATGATGACGGGTGGAAGGTAGTTAAACCAAGACAACCATCAAAAAAAGGAAAAGGAAAAAAAAGGGAAATTGAAGGAGACAGGTGGTGATCGCTCAACTGACCAAGTGGCAAATGCCTCAGAAGACCACGTGGACGGTAATGGTTCAAAGTCTCTTCCTACACGCTTAGTTGATTCTGAAGATTTAGCTCAATCACGTACTCACTTGGAGCCAAACAGTAGAATCCAAAATCAACAGCAAAGTTACAACAATACCCCCCCTTGGCCAGTCAAGACCTCCCATCTTCGATCAAAGAGAGGGATTTAAACGTCATTTACTCCCCTCTTAATTGCCTAGACCATAATCAATATCATCTACTTCACACCACTGCTCCTCCCCAATCACAATATGAAGAATTTGCAGCACCGGAAGTGGAAGAGACGGATTTATGCTCTTTTGCACACACAAACGTTTTCCAACTTCTTGAGCCCAACTCCAATGATGACATCTCAGCTCCCACGCTATTTCCCAAGGCCACTACCACCAACAAAATCCAAACAGATCATTTCTCTCCTAAAACTACTTTTAAGAGCCCTTCTCAACTTCCTTCTTTTACTTCTCACTCTGTTAAGGAAATTAGGAAGAACCCTAAAAATGGCAGAGGAAAATCCCACCAACAATCCCCAATTGTCAAATCACATTCCACGCCAAAGACAACCCCAGCACCACCACGATCTTGGGTGGATCTGACAATGTCATCCCCAGAAAGAACTACATCTCCGGTGATCTCTCCGATGGGTCCCCTGCTCCCTGCCTAGGAACTAGTTCCGTCCAACACTCAACTGCTAACTTCCACAGTGCACCAGATACTAGCTTCTCCACCGCTCTCTTTTCCGCCACCAGAAACGCTAGTGATTCCGGCCAGCCCCACCACTCTGCCAGAAGTAAATCAAGTCCTCCAACACAATCAACCAATCAATGTTCAGAATCCACCCGATCATCCCCTTCTCAACCAGGCTTTTCGTTATGCACCATATCCGACACCCAACATCCTTCGCAGAACATCTCAGAGGCCACATGCAGCACCAAATTACAACCTGGACGAGATTCAGAGAAGGCCTCCAAGGGCACAAACACCGATTCGAGCTTACAACTACAGAGGACCACCTCAGGCACCACCAATCAATCAAGCTCCACTGATTTCTTACTAGGGAAATCGCCTCCCGCCGGGACCGACACCTTGGTATCAACAGAATCAGCACATCCCTTTGTGGAATCTTGCACCTCCATCTTCGTCTATGTGGACCCAAGCAGCCCCACTTTACTCTCTGGATCAGATGCATCATTCCACAACTCAAATGATACAAGGCCCAGTGACCACTACGTACTCCAATTGGGCCCAGCCCATGAATCAAGGGAGCAGGCCCAAGATCCATCTCCAAGAGTTGCCTGCTGGCCCAAGAAACCAGATCGGGATCCATGAACCAGCACAAGTTGTACCAGTTCCCAATTCTCGCCCCCCGCCTACCGGGAAATTCATCCAATCAACAACAGGTAGAGGTCAGATTGGAGGAGGAACCGAACCAGGAAGCACAAGAGAATGGAGGCTCCAACGTACCACCGCTGCCAAAGGACGAGGAGTTTTTGGAACTTCTGGCCCCTTTTCAGTTCATGCCACTACCAGAGGTTATCCCAACAACGACATTCCCAACAACTCCGGTGATTGCTCCGAATCACAATCAGCCCCCACTGGATCTTCAATTGATGCCACATGCACTGAATAGAGCAATCAAAAGGGAGGAGGAAATTCACAAGACTTCGTCGATATCATGCCCAACGAATTTCAGCTCAAGCCTCTTCACAACCAACCACTGCTGCTACAGATCAACAAGCGCTCCGACAAGGTGACTCTGAAATACAACACGAAGGCAGTGATCCAAGCAAGTGGATTACGGTATACTCACAGCCTTTCAATCAGGCCTCTCATAAAAGGAGTTTTACACTGGTCACGTCGATCCCTCTCAGAAGCGTGAAAGGAACCATGATGAAGCACTCACACCTGGATACGAAGATAGAGATTATTGATAAGGACTCCATGAAGCTACTTTTTTGGAATTTGCGAGGAGGAAAGAACTTGGATACACTTCGTCAAATTAAAGCATACAAGGAAGAATACAAGCCACATGTTGCACTACTTATGGATACCAGGGCTGATCTTGACACTTCAAAGGCTTGTATCAATCGTCTTGGTTTCACCAACAAGAAGATTGTTACTCCATCAGCAGCTCATCCAAACATAAGCGGTTTCTGGTTCCTCTGGGATGAGGAGTTTGTGACTATCCAGCCAAAGGAGGACACGGAGAGGGTGATTTATTTTTAGTTGCATTTCAAGAATGGAGACGACCCTGTTGCTGTTAATACTGTCTACAATCCACCACAACATGCCCTTCAGGATTAGGTATGGCAAACTCTGCTTAATTTAAGTACAACTATGCACATTCCTTGGATTGTTGCAGGGGATTTTAATAGTGTCTTATATCCGCATGAAAAGGTAGGAGGTAGACGTGTTCCTTGGCCTAGAATTATTGCTTTTAGGGATTGTTTATCTGCATGTAGGTTAGATGATCTGGGTTTCTTTGGTCCTTCATTTACTTGGTTTGACAGGCAATTTGCATATGACTTTATTTGTGAAAGATTAGATAGTGCTTTTGCTAATCAGCATTGGTTACAAAAGTTCCCAAACACCACAGTTCCTAACATAGTTAATTCCACCTCTGATCATACTGGTCTTTAGTTGATACCTTACCTAATGCTCCTAGATGCCCTAGGATTTTCCGTTATGAGAACTGTTGGTCTAAGGGGGATGTTTTTGCTCCATCTCTTGCTTCCTTTTGGGACACAGAGAATCACAAGAAAAACTTCTCCATTGCCTCAGCTATTCAAAACCTGGGAAAGCAGGCCTTGGATTGGCCTTTAGCAACACTTCACTTCCTTAAGCAGGAAATTAAGGGAAAAAGGAAAGAGCTTGAGGGTATAACTAGTAAGTTACACACAAATCCCAGTACTCTTGGTCCTCATGAAATTGCTTGTAGAGCTCATATTAATGCTTTAGAGAACCAGAAATCTTCTTTCTGGGCACAAAGAGCAAAAAGAAATTGGATCACACTGGGGGATGCTAACTCCAGGTATTTCCATGCAAAAGCTTCTCACCAAAAATGCAGGAATCACATACATGGTATTAGATTACCAGATGATTCATGGACAGGAGATCCTGAAAGAAACTAAAGATCTAACTTGGACTAAAAATACTAGACAAAACGCTAGTGTTGAGCAAGATGTTTACCGAACACTCTGCTAAACACGTGAATCCTGAACTGTGAGATGAACAGTAAATTGCAGCGGAATAATAAATAACACAGAGATTTTTATCAAGTAATATTTCTATTACTTGAGGTAAGCCGAAGCTTAATAACTAGATTGAAACTCAGTGAGAATGTTACAAGAACGTATAAGAGAATCAAACTAATCAAAACACAAGGATGATGCTGCAAGCACCAACTAATCTAACCTAGACTAGTTAAGAACCAAAGTCCTTCCTATCTCTATGTAAGAAATAAACTTGTGTAAAACAGAGAATTCCAGAGAGATGT
>JAQRGC012280187.1:0-10081 GCA_028659135.1 Plantago lanceolata
CTCGTACTACTTTGTATCTAAAGTAGATAGTCAAAATATGCGTATAAAATACAGAATGTAATTTTAAAAGTATTTTCATGTTAATGATTGGTTTCAAATGAAAATTTATTCAATTGGAAATGAATCTATGAATATGAACTCTCCTACACACACTTGAGAAAGAAATATATAATGGCACTGGCAGTCCGTCAATAAAGGATTTTTTTCGATGATGGCATAAATATATAACTGTCAGAATCTTATATAAAGTTCATCAAGCTACTCCCTCTAAAAATATAATTTTAAGTATAGTATTAAAGGGATGCATAACTCCTGATGGCATTGATAATCAACACATTGAACTACACTAATTTTATTTTATTTTAGCAAAAGAATACTTTTCATAAATCAATCATAAAAAATGTCATACATCAAAATTAATCACTGGAAGATCGCAAAAACCAGAAGAATATACCAAACTGTCATAAGCCAAAGAATGGGCTAATTTATTACTCGACCTACTAACAAAATGAAAACGATAATCCTGGAATCCATCACAAAGTTGTTGAACATCATGAATTATACTACCAGCTGCAGAGAATTTTGCCAAGCTTGGTTGCTGCAACTGAGTTATTACGCGCAAAGAATCTCCTTCCAAAATGACATGTGTACATCACAATTCGTTTGCCACTGCATCTGCAAGCCTTGCTGCAATTGCCCCACCAAGTTCAGGGTCACAAATGTATGTAACAAAGAATCGAAACCACCGACGAATTGCACCACAACCAGTCCTAGCCGCCACCCCCAAACTACAACCAACTGGATGTCTTTTGATAACAACATTGAAGTTAATCTTCGTAAAGGATATGTCAGGAACTTTCCAAGACTGGGGAGCTGGAATTGATATAGCCGGCTGAAACAGAGCCTTGGCAGTTTTGAAGCTATGAATGAACTGAGCCACACGATCAACAGCAACCAAGGGATCAGAACCTATACGATCATGAATAACAATGTTACGATTACACCAAATATGCCAACAGCTAGTGACAAACTGCTCAAATTTCTCTGCATGCAGCAAAACTCGTATAGAATTAATCCAATCAGGCACATTAAGACACGAAGCATTACACACTTTGAGACCATATGTACCTGAACAACTTGAATTATAAACAACTATGCAACCATATATACCTGAACAACTTCCACAATAGTCCTCATGACAACTGCAGCAGCTCTCTCCATGTATGCCCTCTCGCCACAATGCGATCAAACAGTTCACTTCCTTCACATAATTCCAACACAATATGAACTGCACTATCAGCATCGTAAGCGTTCTTCAAGCTGACAATATTAGGATGCTTAGGCATATGCCTCATAATCTGAACCTCCCTCTCTACATACACCAAAATAGATTTTTAAGCACTTGTACCTCCCTGGTACACTTTTAACCAAATGGTCTCAAAAGCCAAACCTAACCAGTTAGAAAATTATAACTAAGACGCTACAGGTGAACCGTTAGCACACATAGCTACCGAAAAACAAAATAGATTGAACAAAATCTATAAAATCGTTACAACGAACAAAAATAACACATATCTCCTCTTCACCAAGAAATACATGCAAACAAACAGTATATATTAGTTCCACGTGCAAACAAACACTGGAATACCGGATGCTGTAAAATTACTTCATCCTTGAATCGGATGAACTGGTTTGGCGAGCATTTCAAAGTAACAACCCCAAAAACATAAGAATGTTAGATAATATGAATAACCCGCACTTCTCAACTCAACAATCCATCCAAATGAATATGTGGGTAAAAAAAACATAGTAAAATTATTCTCCTAGTCAATGTAAGATAACATACACGTTCCGCTAGTGAGTGTTCAATGTTGTCATATTTCCTTACTATGAAACTTGATCTCAGCTAAAAATACGACAACTACTCAAGGTGAAACCACCTAATTAACTTTCAGGCCATCCCTTTCACTTGAAATGCATATAAAGAGTAAACTGAAATCCTAATCATAAAACTGTAAAACGTAGTCACGCCCAATTATAAACCCCAATCACAAACTATGTTCCATGATCAATCTAAACATGCACTGGGAATACAGACTACATAGTTTGATGATCGGAAAAGGACAATGCAATAAAATTCCAGATCACTAAAAGTACATCGAAGACGAAAGTTAACTCCAGAGAAATCTCACTTGCTCATGAGATCGCATCTTCATATGTCCACGCAGTAACTCCCCCTTATAATTGGTACCACATGCTATCAATTCGGAAAATAAATATAAATAATTTAAAAAAAAAAGAGTTTACCAGTTCCCATCAAGATCTTGGCAACAGCTTCAGCAGCCTCAAGATAAAAGTTTCACCTTTTATGATGAATGAACCACCAATCACGAGAGCAACATACTCTATATATTCAGGGCCTAGAGGGATGGTAATCACAATCAATAAATCCATACTTCAGATAAACAGAGGAGGGCTCTCTTTGTTCTATATCTAAATTTACAAAACTATTTTTTTAACTTCAGAACTATATGTACCTGAGCAATCCATAAATTTTGGATACCATTCACAATTGTAGCACCAGAACCAAGACAGAATATGCCAACATCAGATAACCAAAGACCAGACAAATCTTTCCTTGGAGTAACCCCAATCTGAGATTATGAAAAGCGAACTGAGTATATCAAAATACTAAGCATATGTATGTGCATCTGTAATCATGCATGTTAGACATCATGATGTTATGATGTCAAAAGAAAAAAAAATCCTAAAATTACTCTATATTCTTATCAAATCAAACCATAAATTAATAAATTTATTCTTCTTATTCCCAAAGACAAATGCTTACAGAAGATCTAGAGAATGAGCTTCAATATACAAAAATGAAGCTAAATCTCAAATTGAGCCACATGATCCCAACAATCCAATTCCATAAAGCTGAGTCGAACCCGGATCCCAGCAATCCAATTCCATAAAGCTCAGTTGAACCCGGATAAGACGTACGATCCCAGCAATCCAAATCCGATTATACGAAGAAATAACCTTCAACATTTGAACATCAACATCAACTCAAAATTGAACTTGAAATCAAATCCTTAGATCACAAAATTAACAGGGGAATCCAATTCCAATGACGAAAATCAGCTGTTAAATTCACGCAAAGGTAACATATTTACATAATTACATGCAAGTGTCCAAAGAGATAATAAGAGTTATGAGTGATACCTGAAGAGAAAACCTGGGGAAGTTAATTTTTCAGCTCCGCCGTGATTTGGACTTGCGACGGAAAAGTATCTACACATGTGATAAAGATTAGAAAAACAAACTTACTCCATTACTATAAGCTCATAAGAATCATCTTCAAATGCATGGTAGAACTGAACCACATTCATGTGACCTGCCAACACTTTCAATATCTTAACTTCCCGCTTTACATCCTTTACAACGAAGAAAAGAACCATCTGCAAGGTATTTTTAATTTTGTCAAAGATGCAGAAAAATGGAAACAACGCAGAGCTAAAACAGAATCACTGCGTAGAGTACTTGCAAGTCGAATTAATAATAAAATGGGAAGTTCATTTAAAAAAGCTAAACCCTAAACTTAAAGCTCAAGGTGCATGTCATTACTGAAGAACAATCAATCTAACAACTACACGCTTGGCTTTACTAAAAAGTTTCCGAACATATAGGGAAAACATAAAATACTTGTTTCAATACAGTTCTGATTCCATGGAGATTCAATGAAAGACATAGTTAATCAAAAAAGTAGTAGCAGACATAAAACAATTGCAGGCAGGGTCAAAGGATGTATATTCATTATCCCAACTGAATCAAATACATCAACATCAAACTTGGAGTGTACAAATTGAAGAAAATAAATCCCAACCAATTAGAATATCATATACAGGACATCATCCCAACACATCATGGGTGATTCAAGATACTCAATTAACACGTCCAAATTCATCTACCCTTTATCTAATATCAATAAAAAAGATGTTAAGCAGGTCATATCTATCATCAATCAATCACATGGCTAATCAAACAGACTAATAATTACAAACCTCATACAAATGGCATGTAAAGTGAAAAGCGAGAAAAATGTCAATTGGGATGGTTAAGTAATAGATTGTTGGTAATTACCTGAAGAGCGCATCCCCTATATTTGCTGAGACAGTGAAGAAGACGATGGAGGTCAAAAGCCCTAACTGACACCGACTCTCTCTCTCTACCACTTCACATGACCTTCTTTTATATGCACGGACAACGCGTTCTTATAGGTGATCGAGAGGAGGTTGCGCTCCTCCACGGAGAGCTCATCGCCGTCAATGAACCTCCATGAACTCGACCATCTCGTAGCGCTCGGATTGCTTGGCCATGTAGACATTTTCTTCCTTCAGATTTGAATTAAGATTTGAATTGGGGTTGGGATTTTGGAACAGAAGGAAGGGAAAGTGATCGATTGATCGGAGGTGGAGAAGAAGAAAAATCTTCCGAAAATTGAGCTCTTTGGCTGTAAGTAATAAATATAATGAATTGAAATGTTCAGTGGTTAGCATTGAAATGTTTCAACCAAACACCCCGAGTTCGAATCCTGTGAGCAACATTTTTATTAAAGTGAATTTTCAGACGTGACACGTATGATGACACGTCAACTAAGATTCCATAAATAGTTGTACTAACTATGCTCTTATCGCGCCAAGTAGGATTAGGGCTTATTTGGCACGTGTTTGGGAGCTCCGTACAATTTTGTTTTATTATATATATGGATTGATGAAAGAAGAAAAGGAAACCCAGCTAAAACCCAACCTCATGGGTTCTTACCTCTGTTTAGAGACCCGGCGGGTCGACTCGGTTGAACCGCTATTCGGAGGGGTCTCCGGGCCGAAAACCCTCCAAACCCGCAAAAATCCGGAGACCCAGTGTTACCCTGAAAAAAAACCGGTAAAAATATGGGTTGACTCGGGTCAACCTGAAAAAAATAAAAAAAATAATGTTTGATTTCTTCCATTAAAAAACTCAAAAGCTCATAAATTATATTCATTCCAATTTTCTTGCTCGTGTCGTCTTTCAGTTGATCGATCTTTTGATCAACTCTAATGATTTCATGTTATTTGTTATTTTGAACTCAATGTTATGGATTTAGGGTGACTTTGTGATTTATGGATTGTTGTTATTATTATATTTTATACGGATTGTGGCTATGGAATTGAGGGTATATGTCGTTTATGTATTATTTTCTATTTTTTTAGGTAAAAAAGTGTATATATTGAATTTTTAAGGCATATATTATATTTTATTTAACAATATTTTTTATAGGTTGACCCGGTTGAACCTCCTACAATAGGTAGGCCGGGTCAACGTCCGGATCCGAATTTCAAAACATAAGTTTTTACCCAACCCTACCCACTTAATTTTAATTAGATGGGTTTGGGTTGGATTGGGTTGGGTTTTAATTTCATAGGGTAAAAACCCCATCTAACCCATAATGTTATAATTGGGTATTAGGTTGGGTAAAACGCAGGTCTATAAAAGAAAAGGTTTTCAAGTTTTCGACATCAAAAGTTACTTAATTAAAAGATCAATGGCATTGGGGTAGGTCATTTCTCAAAAAACATGGATTTTATCTCTTAAATGATCTTATGATTCAGCATGTAATAGTACAGTAACATTTTTATCTTATTTTATTATGTAGAACTGTCAATGCTAAGGATGTCTCTAGATTCTCCACTGGAAAAACGACGGTCAGATACGATGCATAAGAAGCACTCTCAAGACTGAAAACTCCAGTTGCCATGGATCCAAAGGTATGGGAACTCCATCAATTTGCAGAAGCTACTGAATTCCTTTGTCGAATAAGACGAATAAGTCAACCGTTGTGTGGGCAGAAGTGAACAAAGCTATCGTCGGAAAGAGCTGGGAGAAAAAAAGGGTAGCTAAGTCTTGCATAGACGACACACAAAGAGAGCTTGCAAGCGAAAGGAAGTTGGTTAAAGAAGATTGATCTCCAAAGCATTTCAAGTTATCTCACAGCAGTAGAATTGGATGGGAGTGTATACCAAATCACAAGTCGGTTTCCCCTGCTCCGATTGTTGTTAATCCCTGATCATGAGCGCGAAAGACGCAATATTACTGATGAAGCTAGGGGAATGTTTGTATACATGTTGTTTGATATTAGTCAACAAACACTACTTCATTAATGAAACCTCTCCCAGAGCACCTGATTGGTTTTCTCATGGCGAAGATCCATAACTTCATTCCATTGATTAGAGTTTACGCTTCAGTTTTTTCCATGAACACGCTCAAACGTGAGTGTGAGTAAGAATGCACCTAAGGGGGGTGGTGGGGGAATTAGGTGTTTAGAAATTTATTCCTTTTTAAAATCGTGATTTATGTTCGAAAGATGCAAGTTTCAACTTCGTTTCTGGTTTGTTACAGCAAAAATTCAAACTGTGATAATGCAACTTTATTTGTTATGAAATATGGAGAAATTATTTTTTTAATCTTTTTATCAAACTTATGAAGCAATGCAATAAGTAAACAAGCACACAAGATTTTATAGTGGTTCGACTCAAACGAGTCTACATCCACTCCCCAAAGGTTGCTTGGGATTTTCCACTAGAGCTTCGTAAGATGGATCACAACACCACAAGTCGAGCACGCTCTTCCCCTTGTAGCTACAAGCACTCAAGGACAACTAACACCTTGTCCTTCCCTCTTGTACAATGATCCCTACTTAGATTACAATGATCCCGTGCTAAGGAGTAAACCCCACTCCCTAACCACACGCTAACTTACAAGTTCTAAACTCTCACTCAATACAATATTTTGATTTGGAAGGATAAACAAAACTCTAAGCAACTCTCACAAATAAAATGATACTGGTTGAATGTTGTGTGAAAGAGGCTTGAAAGTTGCAAGATTCAACTGCACTCGTAAATCAGAACCCTTTTTGCTGTGTTTGGCTTGGTTGGCTTGCTCCTTTCTTCTCAGCACTTGGTCCCTTTTATAGGCCTCCAGTAGACAGCAATGAACTGAAGAGATGTTGTGAAAGTTGTTGAGATTTGTCAGGCTCATAATGACATCTTCTCCAATTTTCTTCATTTGCAACTTACAAATTAATACAAATCAGATCTTTATACGTATAGTTGTTGTAGCAACTTTGAATTTCTCCAATAAAATCTAGGGGTGTGCAGAAATCGGACCGGACCGGAAAAAAGATCGAGATCGGACCGGTAAATCCGGTTCGGTCCAGACCAGATATTTTTCGGTTCGGTTTCAGGTCTAGGGAATTAGTATCATTCCGGTTTCGGTCAAAAACCGGAATAATCCGGTTCTAGACCGGAAGTACTGGAAACAAATAATGGTAGTAATTATTAATTAAAAAATAATACTAATCTATAGAAATATGTTATAATCTCAAGCCCAAATCTAACTGATCTCAAGCCGCTCTTTTACAATAGTCCGTTCATGATTTCTTGATTTATGTTATAGTACTAATACTAATCTAATATATTGTATCGATGTGTCTGGACGTACTACTACTACTAATCATACTTTTTCCTTGTTAACTATGAAACCAATTAATTATACTACTACTACTATTAAAGTCCGTTCATAATTTATGTTTTATGTTCTACTACTAATTAATTACACTTTTGATTTATTTAGTTTATCACAAATTTAGTTTGAGAGTCAAGAATTATATGCTGCAGTACTACTACTTTTCAAGTTTAGCACAATTTAAATCGTATCATGTTATATTTAATTGTAAGGAAAAAAAAATCGGACCTATATGGTCTAAAACCGAAATCGAACCGGAATATTCCGGTCCGGACCGGACCTGAAATTTACCGGTTCGGTTTCAGGTCCAAGAAATTATAGGAATCTGATTCCGGTCCAATCCGGTTTCGGTTCGGTCCGGATCCGATTTTGGACCGGTGCACACCCCTAATAAAATCTGCTGATTAGAGTGCAACGGCAGGAGACAGATAATGTTTGCAGGATATGATATGCATCAATCTTGACTTGCGAAAGTAGCATCATAAATAAGTTCTAAAATATCAAGCAAGTAGATCAAACTTAAATGAGTAGTTATAAGTTTCTGGATGAGCTTTTTGTATTTTATAAGAATCTGTTGTTCTTTAAAGAAATCTGAGACATATATTTCAAAGAGTTGGACGGATTTATACATGAAATATCTCTTTAACAAAATAAATAACTTTTTATTATCGTAAAAAGTAGAGAGTAAGTTTAAATACTTCGAAAATTCCTCGTGTTAGAAAAGTTAACGTTGCCCAGTAACATTGTGTTAGCTTCTCAATGAATCATCGAAATTGAAATTCAAGCCGATGAATCCATGAATCAATTACATGGTGTAATTCCTCACTTTGGGTTGGACCAAAATTCTCACATGACTTTTGAACCAAACGCCCCCTAATGGGTTTTAAAAACGAAGGAAACAGAGCCTAATTAAAGTTACAACCTGCAGCAGACCACTAATCCTAGAAAAACAAAGTTGCCATTAGTCTAATGTTCCGTTTGGTCCGTTCAATTCAATTCAAAAACTCTCAGTCGTATTGAACGGAGACTTATTAGTAATTCCTGCTGCAATTCATCATCTGTGTATATGCCATTAGTCTAATGTTCCGTACAATTCGAAACACATAATTGAAATTGAAATTGAAATTAGAAACAGAAATACAATAGACAGTAAATGGAACTTGATTTCATTTCATTACATAGAAACAACACAACACAATATGTACATACATCCATAGCTAGCACAAACACAGTACTACCCAAGGTACACGAAAAACGAACAACAATTGGGGATCGATCGATTGATGAATGAATCGATCAATCAATTAGGTCCCCAACAGCTCAAATACATAACTTTCCTAAGACTCTCCTCAGACTGCTTCAACCTCATCTTATCACCACTCGCCATCAATTTGGACGAAAGCTTGTTCGACTGTGTAGTATACGACCTCAGATTGTTCTTGGCGTGCTGCTGGATCAGCCTCATGGCGTAGTTCCATCTGCAGAAGCCCATCTGATCCTTCAGTGCCTCAACCGCTCCGATCCCGGTAGCCACCAACCATGCCTTCCTTGTTGCACCGCTCATTCTTATTACACTGATGAATACTGAACTGAGTGAATTGGATATGTAGATTGTAGATTGTGGATTTGTTTGTTGTTGATGATGATGATGGTTGTGGATTGGGGATGAGGGGGTTATATATAGGGTGGGTGAGGGGAACAAAACTGTGGGAGGGGAAACTCAGGAAAATGTTATTTTAATGGTGCCGCTGGTTTTTTATTTTTTCTGCTTGCCAGAAAATGAGGAGATGAATGAGCCCCTGGTTTTCATTTTATTTATTTTTCTGTAAATATTATTAAATTAAAATTTGGATTGTTTTGCCCTATGGGCGGTGTAGTCAACGTGGCGGACTGAGATAGTGTAAAGTGTCCATTCTTTTTTTTTTTTACTGACTTTTTCGTAATACTGCACTTTTTAACATCAAAAGGAAAATGGAAACAGTAGGTGACATTCTGCTGGGATTTTCATTGCGAGTTAATAGTTCAATCTTGATACTTAATAGTACCTAGTACTCCAAGTGCAAAGGAGAATGAGTTTAGTTCGTCCAAAACGTGGATGTAATACTCGGTGCAACTGCAACATAATGGTATCCCATACCGAAACGAGCTACCTTTCACCAAGCTCATACTAGGTACAACATAATCCGTTGTTTTGTTATTACACATCCGTTTTTTAGATTATTTACGCTTGTTTCAGTGACAGGACCTACAATAAATCGTGAGACAAAAACTTATAAAAAAAAAATGTAATCAATCTAAACTAGATATGCACTTTGCGAGACTCAAACTCATGACTTTAATAGTTATAACAACTCAACTTAACACTCTAAATTTATGGATTTAACTCTTTTTAAACGGAAAGAAACTCTGAATATATAGGAGGACAATGGAGCCGTGTTATGTACTGTATCCATAATCCATCTATTGAAAATTAAAAACTGAACGCGGATCATTACTATTTACAAATAATGTGTACATC
>JAQRGC012280223.1:0-11732 GCA_028659135.1 Plantago lanceolata
AAAAGGCATCTTGCCAAATATATAAATGAATTGAGCACATTTCATCTCTTACCCCCATCTACATCATTTGAAGCATCATTACTTGTCAGAGCGGCATTGGCACTCCCAGGAAATGAAAACTGGCTCCCTGAATTATGAGTAAGAGAAGTGAGGCAGGCAATACTTTCAATTGCTTTAACATAAAATTATTTAACTGAACTCTTTGTTGCCAATAATCAATGGCAATGTGCCAAGCCACTTATATTGTGCAAGGAGCAGTTCGTACTTATATATCAGGGCATCAGGGCAGGTTTAAGAAGATAGAATAAAACAAATTTATTTTTAAAAAAATGAAAAGGACAAAACAATAGGCGGGGGAGGGGGGGATATTTTCTCCAGTGTATCATTAATCTACCTTTCACTTTCAAAGCAGAAGCATTTCAAAACTGCTATTTCTGACAATGTAGTTGATGGAATAAGAAGCAAATAGCATTATGAGGATACACTAGTATTGCACTTAATGCTAAGAAAGACAAGTAAAGACATATAGATACCGAAATTTAATAGAAAAACACAATAAACAGAAATCAAGTAGTTGTATCGACAAATTGCAGAAAAGAGCATCCAAGGTAGTACCTCCAAATATGGAAGAGGTATTGTTATTGCTATTGAAAAGAGGGCGCCATGAGTTAGCAGGGCTTGTTGTTGCAACAGGAGGAAACATAGGTTTATCCAGAAATGGTTTATGACTGTTCTTATCACTTTCAAAGCCGAATTTCACTACGGGCTCATTAGACTGAAGCTTGCTGGATCTATCCCCATTTGAATCATTAAACTGAAGCTTGCTGGATCTCTCCCCTTTTGCAGCATTCGCTTTCAGCCAGTTAACAACATCACTAAATTTATCCTGCAGGAGTAGAAATAAGTAGAAGACGGTAAAAAATACGAATTTCTGAGATTTTGGAATAGGTTGGGAAAGCGGCATAGACGTGTTAAGTAGAAACTCTATAACAGTACTAATTATGCACTTGCGGAAAAAAATTGAGACACGAAACTGAAATGCAAAAATAAAATAAATGAACTTTGCAAGACAAGCAGTACGGTGATGTCATTGTCAGAGACTTGGCACTCTAGCAGGAAAAAAGGAAAACGAAGAAGCTCGTGTCTTTCATCGCAGGATGTGTTAACAATTATGGCCACAGTCCATATACTAATCCAAACACACAAAAGAGGGAAGAAAAAGGGCTCTTGAAGTTAATTGTGGATTCACTTGATGACTTGTGAGCATTTGCCGGTATGACAATGAATAAATTTTCTTAACATGTAAGGCTTCAAATTCCGATAATCGATATTTGCAGCCTATAATGAAGGATCCTCTTGGCTTGTACTAGGCTTCAAATTTGTTAACTGTTATACGCAGCCCATAATGCCCTTTGAATGGCCGATCTAAAATGGTTTACATAAATCACAGAGTCCACCCAGAATCAACTTCAACATTAGTATAATACACAATAGTTCATTATGAATATAACTCGGTGTCCTACTCGGCGATAGCGGCGAACACTATTTTAGTGTAATGGGAAGTATGGAAAAGTTGAAATACATTACTTATCTGGGAACTATTTCATCTTAAATAAACATATAGCTCAAAGCCTCAAATATAGTGATACTGGAGCAGTTATAGCGATTATTTTTATAAATAACTAAACGATCCACAATAATACCTACATCAGTTCATGAAAGTGAAGTTTCAAGTTTAGAGCTACCTAAGAAAGCTACACCAAACTAAGTTCTTCAACATTTTCAGTTTTCTGTTCCTCTTGCTGGCTGGACATGATTGTGTATAAGCATTCAGTGAAGTTTCAACTTTAGAGATACCAAAGAAAGCTACACCAAACTAAGTTTTTTAACATTTTCAGTTTTCTGTTCCTCTTGCTGGCTGGACATGATTGTGTATAAGCATTCAGTGAAATTAATTATTTGTTTCAAACACTAAAAATAATTAAAAATATGAATGTTGCATATAATAACACTATTAGTTCTATATGCTTTCAAGTAAAGAGAACACTATTCAAAACCCTATCTAACATAGTGGAGTGCAGCAATTAAGCACAGTTGACTATTCACTAAAGCAAACATGGCCATCACTATTGACTACTATGATCAAACAGATCCTCAGAATAAGCACAAATATGCTTTAGCTTTAATTTTTAACCATTTTTAACCAAATGCTCAATGATGAACCAAAGCAGAGACATTACTATACTTTACATCATACAGATGTCCACTTCAACAACTTGAAAATAAGTAGCTCAAATATACTTGACAATCCGGTAAGAATGAATTTTGAAATTAGGACCATGCCATGTTTCAGAATCAACTGATGATGGATGGAATCATTTAAGGTGAAGTCAGCAGTAATAGAGATCTTGATTGTCCATTCCTTTAAACCCGCCAAGGTAAGTAATGATAGGTATCCAAATGAGGCTATAAGCCTATAAAAGATTTGTACGAAATAACGTGTGCACGATGATTCAAGAGACCTGCGGGACGGTTTATTAAAAGTTTTAAGTTACAAGGTACCTTGATGCTTTTAGCATGATTTAAGTAGTCTTCCAGTCCATCTTCCCAAAGTTCATCAGGATGGTTCAGTAATTGAGCTTGTACCCAGCTGGTAGAAGCAAAAATTGCTAATGTTAGCATTTACATCCAAAACATTAGCAAAATATAACACTATCGCAGTTAATTGAATAATATCTTCTGAATTAAATATTTAATCTGCAATTGATCGAACTATGTATCACCAACTATAACAAACCAAAACAACAAAGATAGTAAAGGCTGAAAACTCTGTCATCAACAGTATCATTATACAGGAATAACAGATATCGAATTCCACCAAAAGAAACACCCCACGAAATACACTTCCAAATTCCAATCACATATAACAAAAAGCTTTAATCTCGAAGATTTCGTTTAAACCAAAAACAAACTAAAACCATAGCACCCTATGATTCAATTCAATACAGTACACCGCAACAAAACCCAATAACTAGCAAACAACAGCACACCTAACAAAATCCAAAAAAAAAACACGACGGACCTTGCGAATTGAGTATTCAAAGCTTTGACATGCTGCCTGGACAATTCAGCCCTCTGCTTATCCAATGGCGGTGACTGAACTGACGGCACTACGGGTGCTGCTGCCCCTATTCCACCGAACGGAGACTCCATTGTTAGCCTCTTGCTCTGCATCAGCACCGAATCTCGATTACAAAGCTCAATAAGTGGTAATCATCCATTAATTAATTGGTTGTATAACTAAAAGCAAGAGTAGAGTAGAATCAACTTACGGAAGTATCATTGGAGGTGCTGAAAATCGGAGGGGAATCGGACATTGCCATACGCTTTGTGCCTCTCATGATTGCTGCTGTTGCTGCTGATGCTGATTATCGAATTGGTAACTGGTTTGATTGATTGATTGATTGTTTATGGGGAAAGGGGAAAGAGGGGAATTTGGGGTTTTGAATTCAGGGAAAAATTAGGGTTTTAAATGAGTAAAGTGAAGTGGAGGTGGTGGTAGTATTTGATTTTTCAGCAAATCAACGAACAAGAATCATGTGTTTTTAATGCGTTTTCTTTTGTCCCTGTTTTTCTAAAAAGAGTATTAATTCAGTCCGTAACGAAAATATCGAAAGTGAAAAATAAAATAAAATAAAACGTGTTAACTTCGAGTCATTCGATAACATTTTGAGCTTGACTCGACTCGGCCCATTAGCAATCAGACAGACAACTTCGCATTGATAAGGTCCGAGCTTGACTCGATTTGGCCCATTAACACCCCGACTCACCATTGAATCATGTAGAATAATTTTCTTACAAGTTCTTCATATAATAATGATTTGGTTGTATGTGTACGTTAAATAAATAAGGTGGTTGGATGAACTATTTTATATGTGAATATTGAAATTCAAGTTTCAATCGATTCTCATCTGACACAATTGTGTGCGTACTCTATTTGACATAATTTATCAAATTTAACTTAGTGTGCTAGACTTGGCACGACAATCGGGTTTTAAAACAGGTTCTTGTAATTCTTCTCATTTTGTTTTATGTGTTTGTTGTTATGTGCTTACGCTTGAATACATGATATTGTGTCATTTGTGCCTTGTGTAGTTTTGAATTGGGCGTATGAGGGAGTTTCAAGGGAAAATTTGCATCTCGGGAGAATGCACTTAGGCACTTTTCTAATAGTGCGGTCACGGTATGGTGTGTGTGCACACGCTGAAAGTGGGAGTTTATTATAAATTTCATAGATTTGAGGGTTGTTGTACATTTATCACAATCGGAGAGGAGTTTCTTGCAATTTACCCACACGAACACTTCAGTGAAAGAATCACTTGATTCACTTCCATGTGTTTCCTGATCATATCAACTAAACCAAAACAGACTTGAGATCAGATTTTTAAGATAAGTTTCTAATTTCTATACTCCATTTTTCCTCAATGGAGAAGAATTTGTATATTGTGTTTCTTCTCTATCACTTTTACAGATGAATATATAGAACTGGAATGCCATAACAATTGGCACTAGTTTTATTACTACTAATATAATGCTTTGTCAACATGGTGTTGTAACAAGCTACAATGGCATAAACTTTGAGACAGGGAACTTAAAACAGGAGAAGCAAGCCATTCTCCAAAAACAATCTCAAAACTTCACCAATTTTATCCTACACAACACCAGACTGAACTAACTTATTTCGCGCGCAATCCTCATGCTTCAAGGCATACGCAATCTTTCTTCCCACTTCTTAACCGAACCTCAGAAGATCCACCTTCCATTGCTCGGGAATCGGGATCATTTTCCCTATTATCGACAAACATATATGTAGACCATCAACAACCTTAATGCATAATCATGAGATATCTAGCAATAGGTCATCCAACAAGGCCTCAAAAACCTCAACTTCCAACTCCAAAGCCAACTCTTCATTGTCCTTATCCAATGCCTTCCATTCCCCTCCTTGCTCCATGTCCCTAATGTACGTGTGCCTATTCTTTTGCACTTCCCAATCGACCAACAAACCATCATGCTTTCTTTCATTAATCCAGCGCTCCCCCTCCTCTATCACTTCTTCATCAAACGAATATTCACCTCTTTGTTTCTTCGAATCAACAATCTTTTCTCTAAAGAAGTCTAGAAGCAATCTGTCAGCTTTTAGTTTGAGGCCATAAGATGGCATAGTTTCCTTCAACTGGTCGAGCAACTCAACCGCCTTTTGTTCTACTTGGTATCCATCATCTTGTTCTTGTTCTGCATCGTCATCTTCAATATCCGAAATGAACTTCTCGTCTATGGAAGCAGAGGAAGGCGACAAAGGTGGTACAATCGTCTCCTTATCACATTCAGGGAGCGTAGCAAAGCGTTTGGATAGGTTCACTGGCTCAAGTTGAGCAAGAGACTCAAACCTCTGGATTTTCTTCATGAGTTTGTTCTTGCTACCTATAAATTGAATATAACGAAATGTCAGATTTCATCACAATGTAAATACATCAATCAATTAATTTATCAAAAGCACCTTCCATATGGGCAAGCCTATGTCTGAAAGGGGAAGAGACTTCATCATCTTCATCATGAAATGGACAATCCAACACAGAAACTGGACTGAACTGTTCCTTTTCATCACTTGGGCATGGCTTGTTCTGTATATTTCATGATCAAACATTTATTACTAAAAAAAAAAAATCATATTACATGGTAAAAATCACGAGAAAATCCCTAATGCTCGACTTTTTGCTAGGAATTTACGTTTATTTCATTATGAAGCACATAAACTATATACACGACAGCGAATATCAACCGAATATATATATGTCACAAGTCGCTAAAAACGTGTCAACCCTAGACCCAACCGCTACGGTTAGAAGGGTAGACTAGGGGAGGGCCTCGGTCTAACTTTCCATAAAATATGTATCAATATTAATTTCACTTTCGATATTTCTCCATCAATTTCACATAAACATGCCACATAGGCCCCCAAGGGCCAAGTTGGCTAAGGGCACAGAAGCAAGGGGCCCTGGAACTTAGAGGAGTGATTGACCTTTAAACAAAGCGAACATGGGATAGGACCCCTACCAAGTTTGTTGCAACGGATTGGAGCTTTAGCATTCAAGTCTATAATAAATGATCAAATTTATTAACAATTCAATGCATAACATACACACTACAGTATACTAATATGTCATCCAAAAAAAAAGAAGAAAAAAACTAATATGTCATCCATCAATCAACACGAGATAGTTTACAATGTAGGGAATTATTTTGGCCAAATGATTTTTATTATTTTTTAAAAAATACTTATATTTCTTCTTGCGTGTGTCTGCAGATAGGACCAGTTTCATTTTTGGATTTATCTTCATTAGATAGAATGATAAGACATTATTTAAGATCCTCACCACTTGAGAGTATAATCATTGAGATATAGGCTATGCACACACTGATTTCTCAAAGTTTTGTGGATATTTTGTTCATATATTATATGTGTACACTTAGTTTTAAATATTTTTGTAGGTATTATCATTTACCAAACATTAAAGAACACAACTTATCTATAGTAGAACTAGAAGTTAGTGAAATGTAAAAATGCATTTGGAAGTATCACTCATCCCAGTTAAAATGAATTGATTTGAATCGAATTAAAATGAATTAAATGGATCTGGAGTGAATAAAATTTAATTAAAGTAGAAGTATAAAATATACTACATCCGACTTAAAATGATTGACGTTTATTTTGAAAAATATATGTTGTTATGTTAATTCCAAAGTAATTATTTTTAAATTTCTTGTCTCTACTACGACTACACCCACTACTACAAAACATTTGGAAGTAGGGTTGGCGAAACCGAGCTTCCTATCGAGTGTTATATATGTACGTGTTCGATTAAGTTTAAGTTCGTATGGAAAAGTATGACGCCTCACAATACCCACTCCGATTCCTCCCCTAGTGTGACTGTGAATATTTTGGGAAGGAATTAGTAGCTACTAGGATGTTTTGTATTGGAAGCAAACAGACTACAAAGACCAATGCAAGATAAGTAAATCCCAAGATTTCCATTGGAGTATTGAAATTCGTCAAGGTCAACTCCACTACTAGACAAAGCTCTATGACATCTGTCCGACTAATTTTCCATATTAATAATATACCACTAATAGTAATATTTCTCTAAATATAATTTCAAAATAATTAATTTTAACTAACTTATGTTGACATGTTAACGAAATCGGACTGTTTCCTAATTCTCTAGTCGCATGCGGTACTAAATTAGCAACATTTCAACCACCATAATTTATATATGACATGAGATACACATAACAATTCACATCTCGACGGTGTATGGCATACCGCACTTCATTTTAGGTTACATGTTATGAAACTAATGACAGACGACATGAGATACACTTCACGAGTCGATGTAATGTGATGGGTGTGAAATGGGACATAAACTTAACCGAGTTGCAAGCTTCAATTAATAAAATAGAAGGGCCTCAATGTAATTTAAGAAAGCGGGGAGTACTCTAGTACACCGGGACCATGGAACAGAATCGGTAAGGCAGTTTTAGGGCCGTAGATTCTGGACAAGGATTCCATGTGGCTAGATCTGAGAAGAGTAGAGCATTTATTACCATGGAACCGAGTGTACTATATTATTCCCGATATATACCGCGCACGTGTAAGTCCAGCTGCTTTCCCTCCATATCTAACGCTGCCAATTTATCGATTTTCTTACATCTTTAATGCTCTTCAAAATTCTCTAAACATTTTTAATAATTTTTCAAAATTTTGAATTTATTTTTATTAATTGTTCTCACTTCCCCAAAAAATTCTTGTAACTAAATTAATTCGATTTCAAATTCTGTTATCAATTTTAAATAAATTGTTCAAAAATTTGAATTATCATTATTAATTGCTCTCATGTCCCCAAAAAGTTTTTATAATTAAAAAATGCAGTTTCTAAAATTCTCTTGCCATTTTTAACTATTTTTCAAAATTTTGAATTTGAATTCTTAATTGCTTTCAAATGATGCCTCTTCCTTCCTCACAAAAGTTTTTATCAAAGTTAAGAAAGTCGATCTTATAATTAACAGTAACTACACTAGGGACGTAATTAACATGACATTTGTAGATCGGTTCCTCAATGTCTAACACCTAAAATGCAAGTTTTTTACATAGTTTGGGTAAATATTTTGAACAATTCACTACTGTAATGGGATGTTGGATACTAAATATCCAACCCAGGTGTATAATAGGGTGTTGGACGTGGCTATTTTTAAAAAAATATTTCACTTTTTAGTAAAAATAAAGAGATTCATACACCGTTACATACGCATGTCCGACACGAATATGTAAGGGGAAATGAAGAGCTCGAGTACGATACTTATAATGTCAATAAAACTAGAACATGTATGTACATTGTACAGAACGGAACACAGAGTACTACATAAAACATTGTCCTGCAAACATGAGTGTTCTACAGCTTCTATTTATTGTGACATAAGTAACCAAATTTGCACTTGTAAAATCATTCAAGACAAATTGAGTGAAGACAAAGCCAAATTAACTTTTTTCAATTAAATGTGTAATAATTAAATTAAAACTGAAGCAAGAAATAATTAGTTAGAACAAGTGAACAACAGACAAAATCCAACCAAAAACATAAATTGTGCAGTAAAAAACAATAAAAGAGCTGACCTTGGTATCTGTTGATGAGCAGTTGGTACTTGCAGCGCCACCCTCACTGCCGGTAGTTGAGCTCGAGCCACCAGTCGAAACGTCGTCGTTACTTACAACAACTATCGTGCTACTAACGTCCTCTTTTTCCGCCTTTTTGGCCTCTTTTCCCTCCTCCGGCAAATTCAAATTCACCTCGGGAGCAGAATTACCGCTCGAAAACTCGGTAAACTCGCTCCCCAAGGAACGATCGCTCTTACTCTCGCTTGAATCGACCGAATCAGGCTCCGGTTCGTCCCTCAGCCACTGGTTGAACGACGTCCACATCGGAATCTCCTTGTTACCGCTCGATTTCCTTTTCCAGAAGCTCTTTTTGAGTATTTTCCTCGAAAAGCTCCTTGCTAGAAACGAACTCTTCGACTTTTTCTTCTCCGGGTTTGAAGCGGAGCCGGTGAAAGGGAGGCGCTTCACAGCCGTGATCACGTTCTGGAAAGCCGAAAGAGCGGAGGATTTCGTTGCCGGCAGCTTCTTGGGGCTGAAATTCAAGTACTTGCTGTTCTGCTGAGGCAGAATGTTCTGCTTCTTTTTAAGCTCAGCTTGGATCAAGAACCGCATTGACGTGCAGCATTGTCGTCTAGGGAACGATTTGAACCCGTTCGACGAGCAGGAACTGAAATCGTCGAGCAAGTAGTCTTTGAGCAAGACATTCTTGGGCAATGCCTTTGGCCTAGTGACCAATCTTGAATCCATTAGGACTCAAGAGAGTGATGAAAACAGGGGAAAACAGAGTAGAAAACAGAGGAGGAAATAGGGGAATGTGTGATTGTACTAGTGATGTTTCTTTTTAGAAGGAAACAAAGGGTTTAATTTGAGAATGAGAAGAGAAAGCATTAACTGAAAAGGGTGATGACAGAAGAGAGGAGTAGGTGGAGAGAGATTTAAAGGAGGGATGGAGAAATGAAAGAGAGAGGTAGCTTCTTGTCTTCTTGATCTTGTTGTCAAGAATCAAGATGGTGAAGATCTCTAGGGTAATTAGGTTAATTATTAATGTGATTAGCAGAGTGTTTTTAAGTTAATCATGAGTGGAACAAGAGTAATTACTGATTGAGTGATGATGATGATGATCATAGATTCATATATATTCATAGTGTGTTGAAGCTATACAAGTAGTAGTAGTGGTAGTAGTAGAAGAAGAAGCAAGGATGCTTCTTCATGTGGTTTTTTGAATCTTAAGTTTGATTATTAAACTAAATGTTGGTTTGAGGTTAATACTAGTTCTTAATTGCAATTCAAATCTCATTATTCTACTCTTTTCTGTTTTGACCTTTTTAGGACTCCAGTGCCACCCCTACATGAATTGAGGGGATTCATAAATGTGGAACACATAAGGTTTCTATCTATTCCCTCCGTTCTTTTTTACATGATGTTTTAACATTTTACTCTCATTCACAAATAGATGATGTTTAAGGTTGTATATAATAAAATATTACTCCCCTTTCTCTTTTTAAGTTGTAATGATTGTGTTTAACAATACAATATTCATTCTTTTACAATAAACTATGCATAATATTGACTTGACTAAGTAAATTAATACAAGTCAAATCTTACATTAATATGTGTGAAACAACCTTAAACATCATCTAAAAAAGAATGGAGGAAGTAGTATTTAAAAATTAACATTTGCATAACAGTGACTTAATCTTCTCCTATTTATTTGAGTTGTGCATTAAGAGATTGGTGGACTTGGTGCTGATAAATGACTAACGATATTCCGACGGAGACATAAGGTAGTTTAGATATTTGGAGTTATGAAGAGGTTAAGGAGTGTTTAGAGTTATAAGATGGTAAAGATATATTGTAGAAGTAGGAGTAGAATAAGAATAAATTTTCCATTTATTAGATAAAAAAAAGGACTAACGACACAATCTTGTTAGAGAGGCCCCCGGCTAACCCTTTTGTGTTTCGGTGATGGTCTAATCCTTTATAGCTATGCGTAGCGACTTATGTCTTAAAACACTATATGTATAACGTGGAAGTCTTGAACCTTTTTAGTGGTGTGTCTGGTGATGACAGTGTTTTAGGAATTGTTTTCTAGTCTTTAGCGTCGTCTTTTGTTAGTCTTTTAGTGTCGTTTTACATTCATTTTGTTAGAATTGTGTCACGTTTGTGTTTATTTGCATTCACATGTGTTTAGGCACAAAACCCTGAGTTTGGTACGTTTTGAAGTGGTTTCGATGTGGTTAGATTACATTGCAATTGCCTTGAAGTGACCCGGAGCTCGTACGTGTGACCAACAATATTTGTTATCAAGGGAGATATGTTTGGTGAATATTGACCGAGGTTCATGAATAGTTGGAGTCGAAAAGTCCAACCATTTAAGTTTGTATCCGCAACTCTTTTTTTAACTTTTAAGGCAGTCTTGCCATTTTATCCATAACTCCTCCATACGGCATTGGATTGACTTGAAACCAACACCCATACGTAGCCGACTCAAAGTGATATCCCAAGATAGGTCACGAGCTCGATTCCGACCACGGACACATCCTACACCAGTCGTCGGAGTTGCACGTCTAAAATGCACAAGAGATGCAAGTGCATCTCCAAACATGCCAACGCATCACTCCTTGATGAGCCCCGTATTCCTTCTTTTTCCTCCACATTGAATTCATGGCACCCGTGCTGGATTTTATTATGCCGCATCGATTTGCCGACATTTCACTTGCCAATCTATATAATTTCCTAATGAGATTCTCTTCAACAACACCTATATATGACTTCCATCTATCCTTATAAAGTACCTTAAACATAGAAAACAGTACATTGTTAGTTACTTACTTGATGAAAACAGTAAAGATTGATAAGAAGAAAATTTACTTACTTGATGCCATCATTGATATGGTTATTAAAGTAATCTTCGTAGTAGTGGGTGAATCGTTCACCATTTGTAGTCCGAATAGTAGTAACTGTTGATTCAGAAGTTGATGTAGACATTTGCTTCCTTTTTTTTTTTTTTTTTTTTTTT
>JAQRGC012280233.1:0-15727 GCA_028659135.1 Plantago lanceolata
ATTTGAACTTTTCAAAAGAACTACTACATTATATTTAGAATTTAAAATGAAGTACTAGATTGTTGAGATAAAGTTCTGAACCATCAATTGGTCGCTAATGCCTGAAAAACACCTTAATTGAGCGCGAAGCTCTATTAAAAGAGGAAAGTAAACACTATAAAGAGTACAATACTCTGATTTTATATTAAGAAGTGAAGAAGTACATGTTTTAGGTGAATCATGATCAAATTTCGATGGAGCATTTTCACACAGAGTAATACTTAGATTCATTTTTAATCGTTCATTAAGCATGTCATTAACATTGTTTTGTTGGTCAATGATCGGTATATATGGGGTGTAGATTCAATAGTGTGTTTGGACAGCATTTTCCATATCTGAATTTGTTATCATTTACCGTAGGCTCCGTTCAGTCCACTTTAATTTCAATTGTCTTAAATTCTATTCAAGTTTACTTAGTTTAAATTTGTATTTCAATTCAATTCAATTAAGTTCAAAAACTCTCAGTCGTATTAAACGGAACCGTAATGTTTTAACTCGTGAATATTGTTACCGTACAAGTTAACTTAAATGGTTTACACGTGAAAATATTAAGGAATAAATACAGAACAATCGGATTTGAAATACCTCAGCTTCTTCCTGAGAAATGAAGAGAATGGAGCGTCAGAGGGCCAGAGGCTAACACTTTGCATATACTGAAGCTCTTGGGATCATAGAAAGTAATTAAAACCCACACTCTCTCTACAAAGTTCATCATTTTATACGTTGACAAGTATGCAGCCATTCTTCTTAACTTGATGTTCTAAGAATGCCAGATCGATACCCAGTGAACTCAAATTTTAGAGCGTCAGAAATTACAATCACTACGGTGATGATATAGCTCAAACACATTAAAATTCAAAATCGAAGAAGTAACACTAGATCAAACCTGCATTCACGAGCTACCAATGATGAATTGATGATATAGCAAATTTTAAACGACAGATACTATTTGTATCTTGTACTCCTTCCGTTCCAATAACAAATTTCTAATTCCATCTCTAGCTACCGCCTACCGGCATAGTGAATTGGTGATCAATGCTGACCAATTGATCATATCATTATTAAAAGATGTTTGGAGGGGGAAAAATATAGTCCAAAGAGATAATACTAGAACACTAGAATAAAAATTCTCATGATTGCATAATCTCAACTGGACCCAAAAGGCACACTCTCTCATAAGCTCATAGTTTACCTGGTAAAATCTCTAAGGGTTATACTGGCTTACATTAACAAAGCATTTAAACATCAAGACTTCAAAGCATCTTGGCCGCTTTCACTGACGAATGTTCCAACAGTTTTGTACCAGCGCATGAGATTCTTATGATCCTTCACATAAAGCCAAGCTTGTAAAAATGGAAATAGCTTCTCAGTTATCCCGCGCTCTTCAATATAAGAATGGAGAGCATCTCGAACCTTTTCACCGACCTCTCTGCAATCGATAATAGATTTTACATTAGCCAGAATAGTGGAATGGAACTTAACTAGCTGTAGCTTAGGGTCACTTTAACATTGAGATCATGGGAGCCCTTGGTGGATTAAATCAGAAGATATAGGAGCTGAAACAGCCCATAGTTTTGCAGAAATAAACATGAAATTCTACGAAATATTACTTCTTTCAACCATCATATGATCCAATGACACCAATTGAGATGTTTTGATGATAAAAATCCGACACATTATATTACTAACATGAAGATACAAACAGGATACAGTCAAAGTCTTAAGCTGCACATCTTTTTTCCTATCATATACATTGCTCTTTAGATGGTTTAAGGATCAGCAAAGACTCTGCGAAGCAACATGCCAACACATATTCCTTGTTTGCAGAAAAATGGTCTATTTCAAATTTGCCATTACTTTTGATTTTCATTGTAAATATTTTCTCCAACTGTTTCTACCATCCCTCGGACACGAAAGTTAGAAGTAACCAGGGACACGACAGCCATTAACAGATTATATCAAAATCTCAAACACATAGCATATTTCTGCAGATTTTATTGTTTAGACACATGGAAAACAATTGAATGGGCATGCATGACTATTGGTGAAAAATCGTCACCACTCTAAATAACAGAATAGTATCAAAGGTCTTCAATTTGCACAGACACAAATCACTCAAGACTAAGAGACTAGTATGGTATATACTGAAGGATTTACCAAAGGGTTCTAGAAACAGGGCCACACTTTTCGCTCTTATTAAGAACTAAATGTTAAGCAACTATATAAGCACATAAAACCAGTTCCACACCTGGCTCTTGATATCACCGATGGATGTCAACATAAGTTTTTTGTGATCCTTCAGAATTCAAATGGAAAAAATTTGAAGTGCTAAGGTTCCAAAAGTTGGCTGAACATAGACTACAGATCATGCATGCCGCATACAAACAGATGAAAAGACCGACTTAAAAAAAACAAAAACCAAAAGTCTAGCAATAAAACCATTCAAGCAGCTCAACTGAGAATACAATGAACTTACTCGAAAACTGGCCCCCCATAGTTAGATGGAACCTGATTGAAGCTGAAAGACTCTTCCTTTGGTCCCAACATGACCGAGTGAATCCCTAAAGCATCCGGATACAACCCACAAAGAAAACGAAGAGACTCCTTCTGCCCTGGCTTAGAAATATCAACATGAATAAATAGCTGGTTCATACTATCTTCATCATTTTCAACACCAGGTTCAGCCATTTGCATTACAGATACAGAAATCTCCTCATCCTTAAACCCGCCTTTCAGAACCGGACCGGCATTATGAAGTGCCCCCTTAACTACTGTGAATGGAGCAGGGGGACTATATTTCTGTTGAATATAAAATAACATACAAATAAGCAACATAAACACCAAGCTAAGCACAGATAAAAGAACAAAACCGAGCCGTATGCGGTATACCACATAACTTCACCCCAAAGTTTCTACATTCTGCTTTACTATCAATTTCATGTGAAGTAGTTCTTAATCCAAAATACTACACAATTTGCTTTAACCACACAATTTTCTTCTAGTCCATTCCATTCATATTATGAAACTACATAGGCAAAGTTGTAATAATATTTCAAGAATTGAAGGCCTATTATTCCAGTAGCAGCAATATTACACCAAAATCAACATAAACTTATAAATTTTTAAGCAATCATAAACCCCTTAAACCCTATTTGCAGCCCTAGGAATGAAAAATTAAGCATACGGGTAAAGAAACACAAATGAGGAAAGAAGCAAGAGAAAAAGAGGGTTTACCGGGGGAGGAGGCATTTTGGAAACTTCGACATAGTGATCTTTGAGCGAGCGGAGAATGACGGAGTTGACTACGGCGGTGTTTGAAGAGGCAGCTCGTGACGGCTGCGACATACCCAGCCGCCGGAGTGCGCCACCGGCGCACGTTAGTGCCTTTTGCCTCCACATCTTACTTTCAGGTTTTCTTTGTGTCTGTAAAAATTTGTGAATTTGTGATTTTACTAATCAAAGGGACTTCCCTAGGTAAAAAGTAAAAACAACTCTATCAGTGTCTGTTTCGCATGATTCACCTTACGCTGTGTTTCTTTTTAGCTAAAGTCTCATAAAAGACTGACTTTCCTAATACATCAGGAAAGTCAGTTTTTTATAACTAGTTCTATTGTTATAATTGGTTTTTAAATAAATCGGATGCTTTGAAAAACCTGAATTTCCTAATGTATTAGGAAATTCAGTATTTTATGAGACTTACTCTTCTTTTTAAGTCCTCAAGCAAAGGGATATTCACAATTAGGTCCTGAAATAAAGTAGCCCAATGTATTGCGGTTCAGAAACTAAAGACTTGGCAGAACTGGTACCATCTTCTCTAAAACCCTCAAAACCCCATTGATATTTGATACTACAGAACACCCAAAATCGAATTCCTCTGCAACAAGAAAGAAATCTAGAACCATAACCATGATTGAAAACAGATTGATTTCACTTCTCAGAAAGACCAAATCAGTATCGACAAGGCGTTGCCCATTTCCAAGAGAATGCAGCAGAACCCAATCAAGATTTTACTCTCTGGTTCCTGCTACAGAAACATCACTTGCAAGAAACTTCATTTCCGGTGGTTTAAGATCGCTTCGTCAAACCAATGTTAAGGTATAAGGCCAAGTATATTCGCTCAGTGATTATTATTCTGTTAAGTTTTCAGCTCAATCATATAAATTGTGTGTTTAAAGATTGGATTTCTATACTCTCAAAAAAAAATAAAAAAAAAGATTGGATCTCTATGATTGATATTGACATGCTAGGCTAGTGTAAATTGCAATATGTTAGCTCAATCATATCATGTGGAAGCCTTTGTGCCTCATACTGGATAATCTAGTCTGTCTTAGTCTCTCTATGACTCTATTGGTATAACCGTATAAATGATTACTGAATTATGTAGCTTATGAGTAATTCTCCGGCGCGGAGTTATAGCATTGGCATTTCTTATTACCATACAAGTGTTGTTTCAAAATTCTATAAAGTCTTCTGTGATCTGGACAGGATTTGATTTTGGTGTAGATTAGTGATTGGATATGTTGTTTTGTTTTCTTCAGGAATTATACAGGCCGTCGTTCAGGAGCTTTTCCACTGCAGCATCTGTATCTGCAAAAGGTGGAGAGGGGATGAAGTTTCTTGTCACTGCTGGACCACATGCTCGGAAAGCAGTGGGTGCTTGGCTTTTTGTATCTGCGGCATGGGTGTTTAGTATGGTGGTGCTTGGTGGTGTCACACGATTGACAAGATCCGGTCTGTCAATGACTGATTGGAAATTCACCGGTGGCCTTCCTCCGCTTACTGAGGACGAATGGCTGATTGAATTTGAGAAATACAAGCAATCACCTGAGTACAAACGGTTAGTTTCAAGTTCTTTGGTTTGATTTTTTCTATGTTATCTGGCATGTTTTGGATTCTATGTGTATTTAAGTTGTGGATTACTTCTCTTGAATTTTGTTTCCTTGTAATGTCTGGTTTCTTGGTTTCTCAGCATTCTATTTTATGCACAAAGATGGTGGTACTTAGAAAACTATTGGATGTTTTCTGTATTTAAATGTCGTCTTCATGAAGTACTAATAATACAGTAGTGAATTTTACTGATCACTTTATTTAATCCTGTTACCAGCATAAATAAAGGGATGAATCTTGAAGATTTCAAGTTTATATACTGGATGGAGTATGCACATCGAATGTGGGGAAGGGCACTGGGTCTAATGTTTGCAGTGCCATTCTCATACTTTCTACGAAAAGGATATATTACAGTCCAACTAGGACTTAGGCTGTCGGGGCTATTTGCTCTTGGTGCTGGACAGGGATTAATAGGATGGTGGATGGTAAAGAGTGGTTTGGAGGTAACTACTTGAAAACTGTGTTCTTTTCTACCCTATTTACCTTAAGATGAAAATGTCTAATCTTCTTTTCCTTTTCTCAAAGGAACCCCAATCTGAGTACTCTGAACCAAGAGTAAGCCCTTACCGTCTTGCTGCTCATTTAACTTCAGCATTTGTCATTTATTCTGGACTCTTTTGGACGGCACTCTCTGTTGTTATGCCTGAACCCCCTGCTGAATCCTTATCTTGGGTTCAAGGGGCAGCAAAAGTCAAGCGCCTCGCTCTTCCTGTCAGTATCATAGTTGGGATTACTGCTGTCTCAGGAGCTTTTGTTGCTGGAAATGACGCGGTATGTCTCCATTACCTTCTTTTCTATGAGTATTGTGCCTTTAGAACGGGATATATAACTGATTGGCTGTTTCTGGATTTACAGGGCCGTGCCTTCAACACATTCCCTAAGATGGGTGATACATGGATTCCTGAGGGTATACTTAATTTGAAGCCTCTGGCCCGAAATTTCTTTGAAAACACAGCAACTGTGCAGGTAAACTTTCTCACTTACATCCCAAATGACTATGATGCATGTAATGTGTCTGAAATCAAAGCTGAAGATCATTTGACCACTTTTCGGATTTGTACTTGTATATGACTGTTGCATTAGTTAAAGTACTATGTGGCAACAAGTTGGCTGTTGTTATTTATTGAACTTCTTAAATAAAGAGGCGTTACCCCCAAATTTCACTTAATACACCACATACTTTCCAATTCAGTGAAATCTTTACTCATTTGTGATCGTACTTCCAAACGAAAGATATAACTCTTCTGAAATTTATTAAACACAAAAGAATACTATGTTATGCTAGTAATTTGTTCAGGTATTTGAATATCAACAGTTTCATGTGTTGAATTGTGATGCTGCTTGTTAAACTGGTTGCTACAGCTCATTAGCGGGTTAGTGTTACTTAGCTTTTGGGTGCTTCAAATTCTAGATGAATAGAGAAAGCATCTAAATTACACACTGATCATTGAATGGAACCAGGCGATTGCTTCTCAATAAAGAATGAGTTTATGTGCAACTTATTTGCAATAAATGCAAAGTTGATGGCTCTGTACTGATGTTTTATTATCTTATACTATCCAGTTTGATCACCGAGTTCTTGCAACTGCAACATTACTTTCTGTTTGTGGCCTATGGTTGACCACAAGAAAACTTGATATACATCCCGCAGTCCGTTCTTTAATAGGAAGCATTGTGGGCATGGCTGGTCTTCAGGTACGTTTTTATTCTGCCCCCTCGTATGTTATCCTTTGGTAGTGCAGTATGATGAGCCTTATTTGATTAACATGGATGAATATTGTAACCATTGGCTACTTTGGATTTAAAATCTACGCTTTTCATGCGTCTGATTGACGATTGATAATGATCTAAGTTCTCGATGTTGAAACATTAACATATAGAGAGGGCTTCATCTACTTCTGATTATTATATATAGTTACCGATATATCTAGAGGTGTTAAGCACCTGTGGCCAAACATCCGAGCCTAATCCCATTTCAATCCCCCTCCCGGATGTTACCTTTGGATTCCAAGATTCTATCTTGCTGTCCTCTTTCTTTATTACTCAAGTCTTATTCTATCCAGCGTCTCTTTTAAGCTATAATAAGCTCATTCCTTTGAACTGTGCTTCCCTGCAGGTTACCTTGGGAATATCAACCCTCCTCGCATATGTACCAGTTTCACTAGGATCCGCCCATCAAGCCGGAGCATTAACTCTTTTAACTTTAATGATTCTTCTCAACCATGTTGTTCGACGTCCTTCATTATCACTCCTCAAAACACTACCCTCGGTAGCAAAAACAGCCTGATAGATTTTGCCCCGATTGATGTAGCTATAGCATTGTCTTCATTAATTTATTTTGTTTCTGCACCATATTCTAGAGTAGCTCCTTAGATATCAAATGTGACAATGTAACAGAGTTTTCTGGTTCTATCAACTTATGCTCGCCATCCTTGATACTTTACGTAATCGATCCTTGGAATGACACGGCAAACAGTATTCTGCACTTGTATTATGTATTTTTCTTTGGAAGCAATTAAGAAGGAAACTCAAGTATGTGATTGATCATTTATTCATTTGACAAATAAGTTTTGCAGGATCTGCTTTGTTTGGGTTCATGTTTGTAGCTTATATTGTTCTGATATTGAGCTTTGAAAAGTGTAATGATTGTGAAACGAATCGAAAGATAGACAAGCAGCAACAAGTTTACAACTATAGATGTGCATGCGCCTACAAAAATCTCACACTGGATTGTTTCTGGATTTTCACATAAACTCAAATCGTCACATTTTTACATGTTGATGTCATGTGTGTATGTGAATCATTCGAATACGTTATATTTAAAACATGAATCACGAGTCACAAAGCAGAGTTAATGACGTTTGAAGCACATTAGGAAACGACTAGAAAACAACCATTTCTAGTTGGTTTTGTTCACGACTCAAGATTTTCTGTATGTCGGTTTTGTTTCATCTTGTATGCTTACCATTTCCAGCCATCTGAAAGCTATAAAGTTGGTGTTTAGATGTGTCCATGACAAGGAGGGAGGAACAGAAATTTCTTAAGTTTCAAATATGGCACCTCAAATGCTTCTCCTTACTTCTCTGATCATACTGTTCCTCTCCTTCCCAGGTACAGCTGTCTATCACTGCATTTTCATTTAAAGTCGCGTCTCAAATATTATTTTCACGGGGATTAATCCACCCTTTTTTGAAAAAAATATTGGAAGTAAAATTGACAATCAGTGAAAAACTATATATATTGTTGTAAAAATTGCATGTCTGTTGCATCAATCTCCCAGTTTGTTGTTCTACAGGTGATTTTCAGGCTCTTGCAGATCCTGTACCGTACGATTATTCATTCACACACGAGGCAAGATTTCCATCAAAGGATAGGTCATCTTGATTCAAAACCACCCTAAACATGTATTTTATAAGCACAGTTTGGCAATAACTAGCTTTTAACATAATGCAGTGTTTGACAACACCACTTGAACCTCAATACGGAGGAGGCATAGTTGTGAATCCTAAGTTTGACAATAGCTCAGAAGGTTGGACACGTGTCGGAAACCAAACAGTGGAAATTCGACAGGGTAAAGATGGTAACAACTTCATGGTTGCTACTAGGCTTGGAAACCAGACTACTGCTGTGCAGAAGTTTCAGTTGGAGGCGAACAAACTTTACACTTTTTCAGGTGCAAATATCTTCCACTGTTCGGTTTTAGTTATGGATTTCAGCGCTGTAAAACACTTCCATAAACTTCAAATGCCTCTGTTAAATAGCAGAACTTTTAGGGTTTCTGATTGTTTAAACATCTACATGTCCTTCCGAAAGCAGCTTTTTGAGCTTCTTTAACAGTCAGTTTCTGCTTATGCTACATCAATCGTAAACAGTTGCTTTATCTGATAAGCATTGAGAATAAGGAGTTAATCATGTTTGTATGATGATACTATTGCAGCTTGGGTTCAAACAAACACTGGAAATGGTCACATCAAAGCTGTGTTCAATACATCCTATGACGAAATACATGCCGGATGGGTAACAGCACAGGCTGGTTGTTGGACTATGCTTAAGGGTGGCATACAAGTGGATATTGACACCCTTGCTGACTTGTATTTTACCAAGGTATTTATTTCTCCTGATACATCTTATTTTATACGCTTCTAGTCTTTCTATGTGGATCTTGTTGTGTACTACCTGTTTACGCTATATCCTTTTCATTTCCTGTTTAATTTTAAGGATTGGTATGATCCAACAACTTCGGATATATGGGTAGACAGTATCTCACTGCAACCATTCACACAAGAAGAATGGAAATCTCACCAAGACCAGAGTATTGAGAAGGTACATTGTCTTGTTACTTTGGTTTTTGGAAAGATCAGTGATTTGTAAACAATCCTGTTTTCCTTTGATTTTCGGATTACAGGTACGCAAGGGCAAGGTGATAGTCCAAGCTGTGGATGATAAGGGCCAACCTGTATCCAACGCCACTGTGTCCATCAAACAGACACGGCCCGATTTCCCTTTTGGCTGTGCAATGAATCAATATATTCTCAATAACACCAAGTATCAAGAATGGTTCACATCAAGATTCAAATATTACACCGTTTTTGAGAATGAGATGAAATGGCATTTTACAGAACGTTTTGGACCCAATCCAGATTACAAGCCAGCCGATAATCTGCTCAAGTTCGCCAAGTCTAGAGGCCTCCAAGTTCGTGGCCACACTATCCAATGGGGTGGCAAGGAAGATTTACCACCCTACCTCTGTAATATCACCATTTCCCGAGAAAAATTTCAGGAGCTTGTCAATGAGCATACCGACTCTTTGGTGAATAGATATAACGGACAAGTTATGCATTGGGATGTTGTGAATGAGAATATACGCCCGAATTTCTTTGACACCTTCCTTGGTGAGAATGCTTCTTCACTTCAGTTTCAAAGGGTGCACAAGATTGATCCCAAGCCTGTTTTGTTTCTTAACGATTTCTCTACCATTGAAAAACCTCAGTATGGGAATACATCAGCATGGAAGTACCTGCAGAAAATTTGGCAAATCCAGAAATATGGCTATGATGGTCCACTAGGAATCGGTCTCCAGAGCCACTTCACTGATAGGAGTTTGCCTTACGTAAGGTCATCACTTGATGTGCTTGCATCTGCAAACTTGCCGATTTGGATCACTGAGTTGGATGTTAGAAATAAAACCGCTGGTGAAGTAACCATTGTGGTAAGTATACTATGAAATATAATTTATTGAAGTAACATATATATATATGTTCAATCAGACTTGCGAAAAGGTAAAAATGGGAACTGTTTCCTGGACAAAAGAGTAAATGTTAGCATACATCTTACCTAAATCGTCGGTGTTTGTACAGGCAAAATACTTGGAGGAGGTGACGAGGGAGCTTCATGCACACCGATCTGTGAAAGGCATGATGCTTTGGGCTGCAATATGGACGACTGGCCAGTGTTGGCGTATGTGCCTGACAGACACAGATTTTGTGAACTTGCCAGCAGGCGATGTTGTTGACAAGATCCTGGCTGAATGGAGTCACGCAGGTGGAGTAAATGGAACAACAAACACTGATGGTTCTTTCGAGACGTCCCTCTATCACGGGGATTACGAAGCTGAAGCCAGTTATCCGGGCACTGGAACCTCTTCAGGCCCTGTCAAGTTCAAGGTGATGCCTGGTGAAGGAAAGGATACTCCTTTGATTATAAAGTTGTAAAAGAAGAGTAGAAAACAGTACTGTCCATTTGGCAAAATGTCACACGTTGGAATTAAACAAGGTCCCTCTTTTTATCATTATTTAATTTCTTGGTACACTTCACTTCAAATTTGAATTTCTAACTATTTTCTTGTCTAAAATTTGTGTAAATTTCTAATATGATATTCGATGTTCTGATCCCTATATTTTCTTTAGGAAAGACGAGTTTTACTGCCTAAAAGTGTCTGCCTCTTGGGTTATTATTCAGATATGTCCATGTTGAGGAGAAATGGCAAACATGGTCCACTGAAACTTCTTGATGTTACAGTCTGAACTTAATCAAACCCGAACTGAACTGAACTTGTCAGATTCAAGGTGATGCCCAGAGGAAACAGTGCTCGGTTGGTTGTAAAGGTCTCTGCATATACTAACAAAAATACGAGATTGATCATTTATTCATTCGACAAATAAGTTCTGCAGAATCTGCTTTGTTTGGGTTCATGTTCTCATATTGTTCTGATATTGTGAAATGAATGATGTGCATGCGTCTATGAAAATCTTCCACTGGATTAATTGTTTCTAGATCTTCACATAAACTCAAATGATCACATTTTACATCTATGTGAATCATTCGCATGCGTTATATTTAAAACATGAATCACGCGAGTCACAGCGCAGAGTTAATGACATTTGAAGAACATTTGAAAACAAACCATATCTACTTGATTTCGTTCACTACTTAAGGTTTTATGTATGTCGCTTACCATTTCTAGACGTCTGAAAGCTATGGGTCCGCAAATGTTTTTCTCTACTTTTCTGTTTATACTGTTCCTCTCCTTCCCAGGTATAGTTGTCTATGGCGCGACCACTGAATTTTCATTTTAAGTCTACGAATATAATTTTTGTAGGGATTAATCTGCCTGTTTTTGAAAAAAAAATTCATTGGAAGTAATTAAAATTGACAATCAGTAAGAAAACTGTATACATTGGTGTAAAATTGCATGTTTGTTGCATCAATTAATCTCCCAGTTTGTTGTTCTACAGGTGATTTTCAGGCTCTTGCAGATCCTGTACCGTACGATTATTCATTCACACACGAGGCAAGGTTACATCATCCTGATTCGAAACCACCATATATAAATTTGGATTTAATAAACACAAATTGGCAATAACTAGCTTTCCACAACATAATGCAGTGTTTGGCAACACCACTTGAACCTCAATATGGAGGAGGCATAGTTGTGAATCCCAAGTTTGACAATAGCTCAGAAGGTTGGACACACGTCGAAAACCAAAAAATAGAAATTCGACAGGGCAAAGATGGTAACAACTTCATGGTTGCTGCTAGGCTTGGAAACCAGACTACTGCTGTGCACAAGTTTCAGTTGGAGGCTGACAAACTTTACACTTTCTCAGGTGCAAATATCTTTAATTGTTCGGGCACTTAGCGCTGTAAAATACTTACAATAAATTTCAAAATTTTCATGATAAATAGCAGAACTTGTTAGTTCTTCTGATTGTTTAAACATATAGATGTCCTTTCGAAGCAGCTTTTTGAGATCCATTAACACTCATTTTCTGCATCTGCTACATCCGTCGTAAACAGTGGCTTTATCTGGTAAGTGATAAGCATTGAGAATAAGGAGTTAATCATGTTTGTATGATGATACTATTGCAGCTTGGGTTCAAACAAGCACTGGAGATGGTTACATCAAAGCTGAGTTCAACATATACGATGACAGAATACCTGCCGGATATGTAACGACACAGGCAGGTTGTTGGACTATGCTCAAGGGTGGCATACAAGTGAATAAAACCACCCCTGCTGAGTTGTATTTTACTAAGGTATTTATTTCTCCTGATACATTTTATTTTCTATGTGGATCTTCTTGCATGCTTGTAGCTTGTTTAAGATATATCGTTTTCATTTCCTGTTTAATTTTCAGGATTTTAACGATTCAACAACTGCGGATATATGGGTAGACAGTATCTCACTGCAACCATTTACACAAGAAGAATGGAAATCTCACCAAGACCAGAGTATTGAGAAGGTACATTGTCTTGTTACTTTGGTTTTTGGAAAGATCAGTGATTTTGTAAACAATCCTGTTTTCCTTCGATTTTCAAATTACAGGTACGCAAGGGCAAGGTGATAGTCCAAGCTGTGGATGATAAGGGCCAACCTGTATCCAACGCCACTGTGTCTATCAAACAGACGCGGCCTGATTTCCCTTTTGGCAGTGCAATGAATCAATATATTCTCAATAACACCAAGTATCAAGAATGGTTCACATCAAGATTCAAATATTACACCGTTTTTGAGAATGAGATGAAATGGTATTTTACAGAATTTTTTGGACTCAAGCCAGATTACGTGCCAGCTGATAATCTGCTTAAGTTCGCCAAGTCTAGAGGCCTCCAAGTTCGCGGCCACACTATCCACTGGGGTAGCAACAAAGATTTACCACCCTACCTCCGCGATCTCAACTTTACCCGAGAAAAATTTCAGGAACTTGTCAATGAGCGTACCGACTCATTGGTGAAAAGATATAAAGGACAAGTTATGCATTGGGATGTTGTGAATGAGAACATACGCCCGAATTTCTTTGACACCTTCCTTGGAGAGAATGCTTCTTCAATTCAGTTCCAAAGGGTGCACAAGATTGATCCGAAGCCTGTTTTGTTTCTTAACGATTTCTTTACCATTGAAAAATTCTATTATGGGACTGCATCAGCATGGAAGTACCTGCAGAAAGTTTGGCAAATCCAGAAATATGGCTATGATGGTCCACTAGGAATTGGTCTCCAGAGCCACTTCCTTGATAGGAGTTTGCCTTACGTAAGGTCATCACTTGATGTTCTTGCATCTGCAAACTTGCCGATTTGGATCACTGAGTTGGATGTTAAAAATAAAACCGTTGGTGACGTAACCCTTGTGGTAAGTATACTTAACTTCTTCAAGTATAATTTAGAAGTAATTTGTGTTCAATCAGACATACGAAAAGGTAAAAATGAGAACTGTTTCCTGGACTGAAAAGTACATTACATGCATGTTAGCGCACAGTGTACGTCTTAACTAAACCGTCGGTGTTCATACAGGCAAAATACTTGGAGGAGGTAACGAAGGAGCTTCATGCACACCGATCTGTGAAAGGCATGATGCTTTGGACTGCAATAACGCCGAGTACTGGCCAGTGTTGGCGTATGTGCCTGACAGACGCGAATTTTGTGAACTTGCCTGCAGGCGATGTTGTTGATAAGTTCCTGGCAGAATGGAGTCACGCGGGTGGAGTAAATGGAACAACAAACGCTGATGGTTCTTTCGAGACGTCCCTCTATCATGGGGATTACGAAGCTGAAGCCAGTTATCCGGGCACCGGAACCTCTTCAGGCCCTGTCAAGTTCAAGGTGATGCCTGGTGAAGGAAAGAACACTCCTGTGGTTATAAAGTTGCCTGCATATGTAGTAGAAAACAGTACTGTACATTTAATAAGGAGTTGTCACTATCTCAAAGTTATTTGACAAAATCAACTTTGCAGCATGCTTATTAGTTATTACATGTGGGAATAAAACTATGTCCCTATTTTTATCATGGTAGGCACTATATTATACTTATCCGTTTTATAAAATTGTTTATGTACTCCATTCCTTCTTCGTTCTGTGTTTAAATTGTTTACGTTTTATCGAAAGTGGGAATATGTGGACTAAAAGATGTAGACAAATTTCATGGAAGTGGGCAGAATTAGTTTGACCTGTGTGGAGTCAGCTCACTTGTGATGAGTTTGGTGAGGAAAAACTAATACTGCAACTCTCATACCTGGTCAATGTCCATTAATCAGTAAGTAGTTGTAGTTGCTTATGTTAGGCATAATGCACCACATATTATAGGTGGTAATGGAGAAGTACAGGATTTTATGGGACACTTTATTAGCACAAAAAACCTGTTGAGGAAATTTCAGTGTTTGAATTTGGACATGAAATGAAATGGATCAAATGATCCTCCTTGGCTCCATACCTCAATTGAATTTCGTTAAAAGTAGGTTCGCTATCATAACGTTTGAAAAGCCTAGTAGGATTGTAGGAATATAACATTAACTTAAGGTATCGGTATTTACTCAACTGAAATAATCTCCGATCCATCATATATGTCTCACTTAATGTTCATCTGTACTTTTATGCGATTTGTAAAGATTTTAAGATGAGTTATAATTAAAATTGGATAACTCCCCCAAAATCAAATATGATTCCTTTCAATATAATACTCAACTTGGACGTAAATAAAACAAAAAATGGCATAAATCTCTAACTAAAGATCCATTGGTCCCTAATGTTTGCATGTATACAATTTGCTATGTGAAACTAAAAGTAGCATGTATTAAATTTTAATCGAAAATTTTACTTTGTATGAGACACTAAACTTTAAAGTTTAAAGGTCAATCGATAATGGATGCCTGCCCCAACAATTAGAAGAGGGCCCATTCGTCCCAAAATCAAGCGCAGTGTTTGTAAAAGGATTCTTAACCGCAAATATCTTCTACAATGATTTCATGTTCTACTTGAAGTGCTTATTAAAGTTTACGCAAGACAAGTTGATTTCATAGTAGTTAATTTCTCTCAGAAGTCTTTTCCTTATCCGTCAAGTATTTTCATACTACTATTTAAGCACCCAAGGCATTCATTAAATCGAGCTTTGGTAGTAGTTTTACCTTATGACTATATAGTTCATCGTGTTGTCGGATATATAACATCATGAAGACGCTCATTCTTCACCTGGCCTAGCATAATCCGTGCCAGAAGACCTATTTGTAATCGATTTAGGTATACTTTCCTTACTTTCTCGTTGATCAATCGCACACCACGCTTGAAGCATCGAGTGACACTAAACAATTTCTACTACTTCCGAATCCGAGTGTATAGTATGAGTATGTTTTATGTTTGGTAAATACGAATAAACTGAGGATGTATTTTGCAAATACAATTTCCATCTGATTCCCAATTTTGTTATCACTCACTTTTCAAAGTCACCATCATCGATGATCGATCTTTCAACAATGCTGTGCTGCCATTGCTCAGCTGACAAAAAACACATGCGTACACACACATAAATATAT
>JAQRGC012280260.1:0-13955 GCA_028659135.1 Plantago lanceolata
GATCTCAACCATTAAATGTGTTGACTAATAGTGATCTAATGGTTGACAATAGATGACTGACGTTAGTCAGGGCGACACCTGACTGACCGTAGAAAGCCCCAAGTCTTGTTTTCTTCATTTGAAAACTCATTGATTTCATTTATGCTTCGTTCAGGTCTGTTGAGTTATATTTATATTGTTTAAATGAAAACATAGTCCAACTCATATTTGATTAATCTTAAAAAATTAGTTTGAAATTAAGTTATCAGATAGAAATCAAGTTTTCGGACAGAGCCTATTTCAGATAGAAATCAGGTTCTCATATCAAATCAGTTCGAGTTTTGATCCGCTTAAAAAAGTCAGTCTTCAGTTCAGATAGGTTCATTTTCAATCTTAAATGTATTCAGATGAATTAGAATTGAGTGTGTTTACTTACGAAGAAGAGTTGGAGTTTGATTCGAATAGGTTTGATTTTATCATTTCATCTCACGTTTATTCGGGTGGATCAAAATTGAGTGTGTTTACGTTGTGACTTGTGAATTGAGAAAGTCTTTGACAGTACTAGCTAGTATCAATGCAGCGAGTATCATCATCAATTATCATCTTCAATTCATTTCTACCATCTCTCCACCATCGTCGTCACTATTTCTCTGGTTTCTTCAACAACAACATGACCGTGATAAAACCACACGACCAAAACCGATCATCATCATCTAAGGTTGACAAATTCCGGCATGTCATACATTCAACCTCCTCCAATGGTAAATTCTCTGCAATTTCATCTGAGGTTGATTTAATTGTGCTCCGATCTTCTCCCAAACAACTTATTACTGTACAATTGGACTGCGTGTGTGTGGTTGCAGATGGATGGGATAAATGCTGGGAGGAAGGATTGACGCCATGGGATTTGGGCGGGCCCACGCCGATTCTCCTGCACCTTCACCGCACTGGATCTCTTCCCAATGGCAGAGCTCTTCTTCCTGGCTGTGGTAGCGTATGCATCTCACCTTGCTCTTTCAATTCTAGTTTATGAATTCGCCGCCTGTTTGATTACATCTTATTGTATCACTCTATGTTTTAGAGAAGCACTGAAGAGTCATTAGCTGATGATCACTTAATAATTTTATACCACTTCTAACAATTAGATGCAGTTAAAGATGAGGATCACTTGATTTTATAGCAGTTTTAACAATCGGAACCGATTAAACAGCATGCATGGTCTTTGTTTCTGTCAAGGAATTGAAAAGTTTTATGAGAAAATGAAGGGGGGAAAACAAGTCTAGTACAATTGGAGTTGGAGGAGGGTCAGCTAGATTTGTGTCGTAATACTATTGCACTTATAAAATGATTAGCTCGGTCATGGATTTTTGTCTAGGATTCTAACATGGCTTGTTGTACAGATGTACTTGTACATACATACATCTAAATAAGTGAACCGTTAATATTATTACTATAGGAAGTATAGTTCTAACCTCTAATGCTTGGTTTATTGACTGCTTCTCAATTTTTCACCACTACTTAGCAGTACGTGTGTGGTATCTGTGTAGTGCTTGCTGCATTAGTTTTAACTTGGTTTGGAAAATTGTATCCTTCTGACAACTTATGTCATTCCCCAACGCCAAATACACTTATTACCATATTAGTTTTCATTAGTAGACTTATCTATCGTCAAGGGTAGCGAACCTATACTATAACGTCTACCTAGTTTTGACTCTTCTGTAAACATTCGCCAACTTTTTTTTTTTTCTACTATAAGCTTATTTGCAGTACAACTTATAACTTCTACTTTTGCGTGAACGGTAGGGAACACTACCTTAGCCCAATTCTACACGAACATGTTTTGAGGAGGGAAAAAAAGAGAATTACTAGAATAAGAAACTAAAATGGCATTTAGAAAACAACAGATTGAACTCGTAGTCCGTAGACCCATGGATTGTGTGATTCAACCAACCTAAAAGTATGTGATGTTAGGCTTCCCATATAAGTTGGGTTATTTATGGGTGTTTTTTAACCTCTCGTGTATGTTATGTCTTATTCTGTATGCATTTGATTGTTTGCAACATAGTTACAACTTGCACGATTGGTGTCACTTATCTCATATACTCTTTCTTTTTTTGGGGGGCAGGGTCATGATGTGGTGGCAATTGCATGCCCTGAGCGGTATGTTGTAGGCATAGACATATCGGAGAATGCAATTAAGCAAGCTATAGAGGTAAGTCTTATTCTCCCCAGTTGTAATCACTTTAACTTTTCAATGCATGCATCAAATAAATGATCCTCTGAACTTTTGAACTGTAACATAATTGGATACTTCTAGAACATATCATATCACTGTTTAAAGTAGGTTTTTAATTATGTGTGAATAAGATTTCTCAATTACTTGTGTTTCCTTGTTAAGGATTGTCTCAGGTTTAACTTATTGCACACCTTGAATCCATCAGAATGATCACTGAGGAAACCCTACTGGCATAAATTGGTTTTTATACCTTCTTACGAAGATCCTGAAAATTCATTTGTTGATCAGTTTTCCCTAAGTTTCTTCCAAGAAACCTAACTGGAGTATGTTCAGCTGTATAGCTGGAGAGAAAATGAATTACATTAATATACCTTTTAAAGTTACCTCCGTTCTTATCTTTTTGACCTTTTGTGTTAAAAAATTGTGTCCAAAGTTACCAAAATGATCTGCAGGATGTTTACATTAAACCAAACTAACTTGGCTTGAAATACTTGTACTTTTTTATGCAATAATCATGTCCATATTTCTGTACTTTGCTTGACAAGGCAGTTGTCTGCTGGGTCATCAAAAGCTGAGCATTTTACTTTCACGCGGACAGACTTCTTTACTTGGCACCCGACTGAGTTGTTTGATCTCATATTTGACTATACGTAAGATTTTTTTTGTCAGGAGTTATAGCCAGTTGCTGCAAAGTAGCATGAATGTTTATCAACTTGTAATATGGTATGTGCAGGTTTTTTTGTGCCATTGAACCACATATGAGATCCCATTGGGCTAAGAAAGTTTGTGATCTGCTGAAACCAGAAGGGGAGCTCATAACATTGATGTATCCGGTTAGTCAATACTGCTCTTTTAAGCTTTGTCATCCACATTGGGCTTTTCAAATTTTTATCTCAATCTCATTGCTGGATGACAATTTTAGAAACTTAGATTGTCCCTGCCTTCAAGTTCTATATGATTCAACTTGTTCTAAATGTTTATCGCGTTAGTTGTTTGACATGTATCATTTGCTATACTCTAATTTTACGTTTGTTGTTGAGGCCAATTTATTCTCCTGACATTTCGATAGCCATTTGTTGGCAGATAGACGATCACGATGGTGGCCCTCCCTATAAAGTATCAGTTACAGAGTAATTTACTTGCTCAACTCAGTTTCATACTTTCATTATGTGCACCTCTCTGAGTGAATATATCCTGACAGTTTACCTATTTTGCTTTCTCACCGCTAACAATTATTTATGATTATGAATAGTTACGAAGAAGCATTGCATCCTGTAGGCCTTAGAGCGACTCATGTTGGGGATAATGAATTGGCTATTGCACCTCGGAGGGTAAGCGACTTGATGCCTCTGACAGTTAACTTATTTTTGGTTGGCAATCTACATTGTGGTTGGAAGCTGGTAAAACAATGAACCTGTAGGAGAAAGAGAAGGAATATTTAGTCGAATCCCTCACTATTAAACCACCGAACATCTGCTTAGAGCACTAGTTGCAGGATTTGTTAATTTTATTCCCTAAAAGTTCTCTTAATTTCATTCCCTAAATATTAAGATCTTTTTACAACATATACGATGAACTTAGGATTTGTAAAAATCTCCTAAAACATATAAAAATGAATGAAAGAGAAAATATAAAATAAAAAACAATTACAAATTTAAAAATAGACTTTGGAGCTAAATTTCTGGGGAGAGCTTGTGGTGGTATAAGTTTGGGAAAATCTTACAAACTCCCCAAGAATAGGGAGTCATTTAACTGGAACCATGAATTATAGGAAACCTGACACTTGATGATTTTTATTACTTTTTTTAGTATCATGCTCAAATATGACATAGGGATTCATTTTAGGAATCCTACAACTAGTGCTCTTACCTGCATTTTGAAACACTACATAGTGGCTCCCTTGTTGCTTTTGTCATTAAAAATAGACAAATGCCTTACATTTACCCAAAAACTTGCACAATTAGAGGTGAACTTATATGTTAAGATCACATGTTATATATCTTAAACTGGCTGGCTGTTGTTTAATTGCATTTCAGCGTACACACACGAGTGAAATTCTAAAAGCAACCATACCTCTATGATCATTGCAGGGAAGAGAGAAACTAGGGAGATGGAAAAGAATAGTTACCCAATCCTCATTGTGATGATAGAAGTATGGGGATGGGAATTGATGATCCCGGAGTTGGGATATTATTTGCTGCCCCAAGAGAAGGATAAGCAAATCTGTTTCGGAGTTGCAAGTTTTCTCTCCATATTCTGCCATGGAGCATTGTTGAAACTGCAGGATGTTAGTAGTTCCTTTGCAAATGTTACCTTCTTTAAGTAGTTCAAGTTACAATGATGAGGTCTCCAACTTGACTGGCAAAATCTGTACTTGCAAAAACACGAAAAAGAGGAAATTGCCGAGGATTGTATTATCTCTGGTCTGATGAGCTATGTTTATTTTTTGGGCTAACTTATGCATGAAAAATCCGATACTATATGCGGTTACGAAGTAATTTTATTTGCTTTTCAAAAATTTGTTCTACTAGTTTAGAACTGCAAAGTAGAAGCTTTTGTAACTACCTGATTATAAATCGATCGAACTCTTTGTGTCCGTTTCTGTTATTCTTGAATTTGGATTCCCACATTGATTACTTTATGTTTTGCATAATTAAGTTTTACATGGGTTTTATTGTTAAGTTGACAAGTGTATTAGAGTTTACTTTTTTTTACACATGTCATCATCTGAAATGGATGTCACACTATGTACCCCCAACATCTAATAAATCATGAGTCATGAGAAAGCGCCCCATTCAGTCATTCCCTGCTACGCGGCAAGTGATAGTCACTGTATTTCATTGGCATAATACTTTATTACAAGTACAGACTCCACCATGATTGAAGAAACAAAGACGGGACATGAATCACTCAAGTATCCGCAAGGATACGTTCCTGTTCCTGATATGTCACCTGTTTTGAAGTATCTGTACTTCACTAAGTTAACAATAAACCTGGCTGTATAGATCGCAATTTGCAAGCACGATATATTCTTGGGAAAAATAAATAATAACAGAAATGAAATGATTATCATGTAAGAATAGACAAATAAGAAATAACAGAACCTGAAGATACAATTGATTAACAACATGATATAGTGCTTTGACACTTGGTTTATATGTCCCACCTCTTTTTCACACGGAACATCAGAGCTGACGCCGTGATATCATCTTGAGGAACTTGGAGCATAAACTGGATTTTCATTTTCATCGGAGCTGTCTTTGCTTTCCCATCCTCTTCTCCTACCTGAGATCATTCGCCATTATACAGTATGTTAGTCCATATACGCATAACTAATGTAACTGGTTTGGAAACCCATGTCTTAACAGTTTGTTCCAGTGAGTATTGAACCCCATTCTTTTTAGCACAGTGGCCGTTTCCATACTACAGTAACAGGTTGCTAGCAGAGCAACTTATCGTCACTCCAAGACTCTGCTTAAAATAATCAAACTGTTGGAACTTGGAATGAAGGTAAATCCAACGCAAGAAAAGCCATTGCAATAACATTAAAATCACAATGATATTACATGCAAATATGATTATTTTTTTACAGAAATAAATTCTGAGTTGAGAGGAAAATGAGATTTGATAACTAGGCATTGGCTGTCAGAGATGTCCAGACTATAATTAGTCTTACAGACTCGGACCATTTAGCTAGCTATAAATGTGGAGAAAGGTGCCTTGTGCAATTGGTATGAAATATCAGGCTCAATTTAGTGGGAGCAAAAAAGAGCAAGACTCCATTACGAAATTGAAGAAATGTCATCCAATTCTGCATTCATCTATCTGCATAGAGAAGCATCTCAAGGAGTTTTAATTCAAATGTTTCTCATAGTGGATTACTGTTGCCTAAAAAAGGTTTCCTGTTGGCTATTTGGTCCAGTATCAAAATTGATAATTCAGTTAGGTGTTAATCGACTCTGAGGAGGCCTAAACGAAGGTTTTGATACAGCCTGATAAATTAATATATTCAATATCACAGGGGACAAATAGGTGGTCGCTACTATTCACTATTCTGTAGATCCTACAATATTTGGTGACTAAACTAGAAACTGAACAAGCACAGTTATAAGAATTATAATGACAAGTAATTAGTACTCCAAAGTCCAAACTAACAGATATCCACGTATGATAGATGGGATTGAACTCACCCAGAGTGATGCCCAACCAAGTCGTACTCCAGAATCATAACCAGCTTTGAGTTTGTAGTCCTTCCCCACTGTGTGTTTGTACACTGCACTCCAATTGTTCGTGTCGAAGAAGTACGAATAGCTGATTGAAATAACCAACAAAATGAAGTAATAAATATATCTTGCAAGAATACTGATGTACTTGGAAGAATTTCAAATCAGAATCCTGACAACCGACTGTTAAGCAAAAAGCCATTTCAAACTCCATGCTTCACTCAACATAAACCTGGATCAATTATTTTTTACACTAGAAATAGTTATCACTAATTGTTCACAATCATGTTGAACAGCTAATGATCCTTTCAAATATGTTAAGGGCTGGTTAAATGACTATCGCGTATTGCTCATTGATTCAAGTCTAGGGCATGAATATTTTGGGTCACATAAAATTGGGTTGGAGCATGTTAGTACACAGCTTGGATGCAGGACCCAAATATAGGACAATAAGCAGATTATTGAAGTTTGAGATTTCATGTTCTCATCATCTCCTTAACCCGTATTCACTGGTTGAATGTTAGTAACTTCAGCTCCTTTCTGCCAATATGCTGTACTCCATAAATACAGCTTCACATATTTCTCTTATTTTTCAAACCTTTTATGCTTTTAATAAAAAGAAAAAAAGATAAGAAAAAACATGTTGGGGAAATTTAGATGTAAATATGTGAGCTGCGCGATGGAAATTTGATAGAATTCTGCAATCTGCAGATCCATGAAAAAGTTGGGGAAATCTTTTGTGTAAAATTTTCTGTTAGAACTACAGAATCTAGCAAACAGAGATCTCAGATGTAGAAAGAGTTAAAGCTTACCTCAACTTGTCTGAAGGAGTAAATCGCCGTTTAAATGCACATGATACCGCATTTGAAGGCAGGGAAATACTTGGAATGAAGGTCATTTGCTCATCCTGCAAAATATAAAATATACATACAATTTTAGTAGTTTTTTTTGCTGGGAAAGACAACAAGATCAAGGAAAAGATGTGAGCAGCATTGCGTGATATTTGTGACACTATTTGTATCAAGTGAAACGTAACATTTGCACGGAGGTAAAAATGGACAAACAAGAAAAATCTTCAAAACTTGGGGTAGAACTGAATTTAGTATTTAGAGTCTCATTATTCCGTTACAGAATTCAAATAAGAAGGAATAATTAGGAGAACATCTAAATTAAAGTACCTTGAATGCATATCTTAAATCCAAATTCTCCTGATGGTACTTGGCAGTAAGGACACCATCTCGAACATGACTTTTCAAAATTCCATTGACAGATAAGATTCTCTTCTGCTCCTCCACTTCTTCCTCCCTTTCCTCAAATGCAACTTCACCAAGTGGAAATTTAAAGGTCGCTTTTGGCTGTGGCACAAATATTAATAAAATCATCCAGACATTAGCGCAATTAATACCACTGTTTACTCCTACGCCTTTCATGCACCGGAGTGCACAAGACGAATCTTCGAAAAAATTGGCTCTGACTTAATAGTTAAAAAATTCTCACCATGCCGACAGATGGAACAGGAGATGACAATTCAAGTTTGTAGGCAGGACCTGCAAGATCTGCCACAACCGCAACCTCTCCCTGTTGGGCCTGATCGTCATACATAAGTATTGTAAGCAAAGAGTAGACTGCACAACCCAGGGAGGAGCTAAAAACAAATGAAAAAAATACACACTGTGTCACCAACTGAATACATCTTTCACTCAGGAATTGACCGAACATCCTTTTTTTCTTATTGAGAAACAGACATTCCTTTTCCAGATAGGGGTACCACATAACTTCATAGAAGATGAAGGAACTTTTGGTCTCTGTGCAAGTTTACACAACTTGATGACCGGACAATAGCATGTTAGGCAAAGTAAAGTATTTCTGCTGCGAAACATTGATGACATAATCCTATTTTATATATTGGATTTATGCTTTCTCTTTATCCCATAAAAGTGAGTACGACATGACAAACACACTCTCTGTGACAAATTTCCCATGTTACTGTTTCTAGTTTCCCTTGGGTTTAATACATATTCTGGTACTCTATTACAATAGTGTGTTCTTTTCACTGCAAATTACTAGGGAAAGAATTATTTCTACCAAAGCTTCATGCAACTCATACAATTTTCATATAACAAACCTCAAAGTTAGAGCAGAGACTAGAATTTGAATTTGAAGTACCACTAATCTTAGCTAAGAGGCCAATAAGCACTAAATATAGCACCAAAATCACAGGCTTCCAGCATGAAAGGTACTCATTTAATAGTGTTGAGATGTAAACATGCACAAGAAATAATTTGAAGAAAATGGATGCACCTAAGTGATTAAATACGATGCAATAGTCTTATAGAAGAAACTACATACCTTTAAGTAATAAGTGCAATCAAATATCATCAGTGATTCTACTGTTATGACTTTGCTTAATGAGATTGTGTAAACATTTCAAAGATATGCAAATAAAAATCATTGGTTCTCGTCACCACAAAACCATTTATTAAAAAAAATTAAGAAAGAAAACCTACCAAATTTTTGGTTATATATCTGCAACTTTATTTAGTATCCACATGCATGTAATATTTGAGTTCTAAATCTCTAGGAATACATTGACCCTTTGTATATATTAAAGCATTTTACGGTTAATGTGCATAAACATGTCACATATGACTGTAAATTGATGGTGCTGAATCAGAGCAACTATGAAAGTGTATGTTTCTGTAAGTGAGCTATGTTGCCACAAGATTGAGAACATACATGCTCCATAAAAGTGAACAATCAGTGCCAAGGATCATATGATTTGGAATGCAAAACCAATTACTGAATCCTCTAGCAACAAAAAAGCATTCATAAACTACATGTCCACATGCACATCGTCAAGAAACTACAGTAACTTCAAGGAAATCCAAGATATAGATTCTGAAATAGTAAAATTTCCTCGAGAATTAACATCAATGTAACTTAAATTTCTGCAAACTTTCAGCACCCCATGTAAGTGGACCTGGTGCTATTTGGTAAAAATAATAAGTACCTACTTGCAAAAATGGCAGATTATTTGGAACTAAAAGAAAAAAAAAGCAGATGAAACTTTGACTTTTAAGTGAATCTGGTCAGTGTGTGCAAAATATGATAAAAATAGAGATTCTGATTGATTTTCTCAGAATTACCTGAATAGTTCATTCAAAATATCAGTATCTTCCGACAATATTATGCTTAAGGTTATAACAATCAGGTTTTTAACATAAGTTGGAAGAACCAGTAGGGGTGGTAAGAGACTAAGAGTGATTCGTTCCTCACTCTACCAGATTATCATAGCTTGTAAGAGTGATACTTCAAAACTGATTCTAGAATGTTCATTACCTTGTAATAAGCTTTAATTAGGTTTTGCAAATAGGATTTACACTAGGTAATAATTATTTCACGCTTCGATGCAGTTGCAGGAAAAATGTATCGCCATGATTTGCTATCTCTTTAGCCTGTCATTATTATTCAATGACATCAACAAGGCATACACTGATACAAGGCTTTAGCTAGATCACCTACTACCAGAATTTCCGACTTCGTCTTTCAGTTATAATCAGTGCAATAGGCATTTGCAAATACTCACTAAATCTAAGTCACATCAAAATCACAGAGTAAAGCGGTGAGAGTGACTCTTACCTCACTCTAGCAGATTATTTTAACTTGTAGCGAGAGTGAGAAAACAAAACTGATTCTAGCATGTGTACAGATATTTAACTTGTAACAAGCTATAATAAGTTCTTCACATTTTGACACAGCCGGAAAAAAAATTCGCCATGGTTCGCTCTCTCTCTATAACATACAGTTACTATTCAATGATATCAAGGCATACAAGGCTATAGCTAGATCGCCTACTACCAAACTTCCGACTTCGTATTCATTTATGTGCAATAGGCATTTGCAAACACTCACAAAATCGAATTCACATCAAAATCACAGTGACAGTATTAAGTAGTGCTAGTAAATTCCTAAACCAGTGAATCGAAACAAACTCAATACCAGTAATAAGAGCAGAATCAAATTACAGTGAAATGAAAGGGGAAATGAGTAATACTTTGACTTGGTGAAGAGCTCTGAGCTGAAGACCAGGCTTGACATCATAATTAGCCTTGAGCAAGCCATCGTTCTCCTCCAAATCATACTGAAGTGAGAAGAACTTTGAACGGAATGAGAGCTGAGGCTCTGAGACTTCACCTCCACTGTTGTTCTGAAAGGATAATTTCACTTTCCCCAAATCGTTAAGCAATTTGCACGAGACCTTGTTCAGGAACACGGACGACTCACTGTCGTACTCCGATGAGACGCGAAGCTTCGGACGGCCGATTTGGAACAAGCCGCCGAATGCGGCGCCGCTCTGTGGGGCGGCGGGAGGGGCGGCGACGCCGTCAGTTGCCAGGGGTTGGGGTTGGGGTTTTGTTTCCTCCATAATAAAAAAGGTGAAACAAAATGTGTTTTGATTTATTTATTGAGGTAAAATGAGGTTGGCGTTATAGAAGCCTGACGAGATTTACGAGGTGTTCGCACAACATGATACTCGTCTAATACTACATGGATAGGTTATGACTCCGCAACTAAGAGTTTCTGATGGTGTATAAATATTATCAGAGTCTTGAAATATTTATGTGTCTCTAGCAACTTCATAAGTCGCAATAGACTAGGAAATTTTTTAATATTTTTACTGTAACTTTAATTCACTTTAGTTTTTATACTGTAACTTTTCACTTGTTAATTTATGTACCATATGTTTCCCTCAACTTTAACTTTTGTACTCCGGTGACATTTTCCGGTTGATTTAAATTTTTCTAATTTAATTTACCCCCAAATTCAATAAATTAGACTTAAAAATACCTTAGTTTGCGCATTAACACTCGACTAATTCACCTGAAATGAAAATAAGATTCTTAAAACTATTTTAATCAGAGTTGACTTTTAATTACTAAGGCCTCTAAGAAAACTCAATTAAGGAATACGTATGTAGAACATAGACATATCCAAAAGGGAGATCAACTCCTCGAAGCTCTACTAAACTACTCCAATGCTCACTGGATCAGTACATACAAAACACCATTAAAATGTATAGTATCCCTCACAAAACTCTTCAAAGCTAGTGCAAAATATTATTTTTTTGAGATCAATTTTTTTTTTTTTTTGAAACAGCAAATTTTCTTTTATTATTAATTAAAAGAACGAGCATAAGTAATGCTCGAAGGAACACAAAGACAGAACAGCGGGACCAACACCTGAACCTAAACCAGTAACCTCCTAAATCTCAATATGAATCTTCGGAACCCAAACCTCTTTAAACTCCTGAATCCGGACCTCTTGAATCTCTTGAACTCGAACCTCTTGAATCTGGACCTCCTAGACCTGAACCTCTTAAATCTCCTGAACCCGGACCTCTTGAATCTCCTGAACCCATACCTCTTGAATCGAACCTCCTAAACATGAACCTCTTGAATCTCCTGAACCCGAACCTCTTGAATCTGAAACTCCTAAACCTGAACCAGAGTTTCCTGAACCCGAACCTCCTGAACCTGAACCTCTTGAATCTGAAACTCCTAAACCTGAACCCCGAACCTCTAGAACCTTGACCTCTTGAACCTATAAACCTGAACACGAGACTCCTAAACCTCCTGAATCAAGCGGACATGGACCTGTTGAAACTCCTAAAACTGAACCATCAAGATTAATCTTTACGCTCGATATCTTGGGCTTCAAAGGACTCATTCAAAGCCAAATTCAAACCGTTTTGCTCCTTGTAACTATTACTTTGGCAGATGATCCCAAGAACAATCCACAGAAGAAATCGTGATTCATCTCCCAAACCAAAACCTCCTCATTAACCTCAGCTGCACTAGACCATCCCCAGCAAGCTTGAACCTGAACCTTTAAAACCTCCTAAACCTGCACCCCTAAACATGAACCTGAAACTCCCGAGTCGATTGAACCTGGACATTTTGAAACTCCTTAACCTTTAGAACCTGAAATCGACCAAATTATCTGAACCTGTTTCGACGAAATTACTGAACAAGTTTCGACTTCCTGTGATTAGATCATGAATCAGGTACATAAATGCTCTCCAACGGACACTCAAAAGAACTTTCCAACACCCAAACAGAAGACTTAGCAGCCGTCACCGAAAAAGCAACGCTCCAGTCCAAGCACATCCCTCACCCACCGTCGCCACGACCAGATCTACTCAACCTAATTGAAACGTCCGAACCCCTTGACGAAAATACCTTCTCGGCCCTTCATGTTACCAAGGACCACCTACACCTCCTCGACCTTACGAACGAAACAACGATCGGATTGCGCTTGAAACGGACTTAGTTGGAGAGTTGAGCGCTCACGGATGACACTCAGGTGTAGTGCTTCAACTTCTCCGGTGAGGAGATCTCTAAGGGGTTGTGGAAAAGGGAGGAGAGAGGAGAACTAAAGAAGATGGAAAGAAAAACGAAGGTGAAAAGAAACAAGATCTAGATCTACAAAACAACACTAAAAGACACTTAAGAAAAGAAAGAAAAACGAACAAATCTGCTCCGATATGGTATTGTTTAATAACACCAAATCGGAGCAGAAGCTCCAAACGGAAAAAAAGAAGACTATGGGCGGCTAGGTTTTTTTTTTTTTGAGATCAAAATGATTTCATATAAATCGTCAACTAGAGCTTAAACTGCTCAATAAAGTCATCACAAGAGATGAATAATGCAGCAAGTGAACAGCAACACCTGAGACTAAAAGCAAAATAAAAGAAACTAACTTAAGTGGGTTCAATAAATACATGGCCAATAATAGTTTTTTTTATAGAAAAATTGATTTATATAATCAATCAGCAGGAGCATAAAGCTCAGAAAAATATTCAGTACAGCAACGCACATCAGTTTTGCAGCAAATGAAGGTAAAAAAATAAATTAAAGTCGAAACCAACAGCAAAAGAAGAAAAAAACTAAAAAAGAAACAGTCTTAGTCTGGTTCTGTAAACTGGAAGGGTAATTTAGCATATCCCTTGGCATCCATCGCAAAGTTGTGGTAGAGTTTGTGAGCCAAGCTATTCGCCTCCCGACGTATATGAAGAACAGTCACAGTAGTAAACTGAGACATGGCACTACAGACTTCAGCTAGCGCATTGTTGTTGACTGCCAAGGAGGAGGAGAAATTCTTGATACCCGACAGTTGCAAGAGAGTCTCCCTCTTAGATCACGTCCTGAAAACCCATCGAAGCAGCTAAGTCAATTCCCAGCTTAGCTGCCTTCAATTCTGCATCCTCCACAGGTGTACGAGCACCAATTAGAGCTTTGAGGAGTTGATCTCCCTTTTGAATATGTCTATGTTCTACATATGTATTCCTTAATTGAATTTTCTTAAAGGCCTTAATAATTAAAAGGCTACTCTAATTAAAATAGTTTTAAGAACCTTATTTTTATTTCAGGTGAATTAGTCGAGTGTTAATGCGCGAACTAAGGTATTTCTAAGTCTAATTCATTGAATTTGGGGGTGAATTAAATAAGAAAAACCTA
>JAQRGC012280289.1:0-10335 GCA_028659135.1 Plantago lanceolata
GCTAGTAACATTATATGATTTTATGCAATGTTACTTTCATGATCTGTCGGTCATTCGGTATATACCGCGCTCATTTAGTTGAACTATTGCGAAACAATATAAAGTGTATTTCTATTTCCCCATTCAGTTAATTGAAATCAACTGAGCATTTGGTCCTGGAGGTTATGAAACTGGGCCAGTTTCTTTCTCCAATTTGATGATTTGTGTTCCTTGTCTAGAGTTGCACTCTGCCACTCAATGGTAATCCCATACTATCTCTGTGCAGGCTAGAGGGCTCGATGTGCTGCCAACAACTATATCTCGTTTCCGGAGAGGAGGTGATGATAAGACCGCCGATTTATTAGAGCAGGTGGTCTATCCTGAGGAGATCACTCATTGCGCTGCTGGAATCAAGTGGTTCAAGTATCTCTGTTTGAGGTCCAAAGATCCTACTATGGCTTCTGATTTCTTGATCAGCCAGGAAGCTGAAAACAAAGAGGTTGAAACCATCGGGATTACCCATGATGAAGCAATTCAAAGGTTTCATGCTGTAGTACGAAGTTTCTTCAGAGGGCCACTCAAGCCACCCTTTAATGAAGCAGCACGACTAGCCGCTGGATTTGGTCCTCAATGGTATGAACCTCTGGCTGTCAAAGAGTTCCCTTCATGAAACCCCTTTGGTACTGATATTGTCCGTGTTTGATTTAGTTATTTCTTGCTTTGTATGGTCTGCATGGGATGTACATTACATATTCCGAAAGCTGATATGATTCTTACTTTTTGTTGTGGTGCAAATCCTCTGCTATTGAACCATAGCTAAACTTGAAAGGCATGAGCCCTTTATAGTTAAACTAAAAGATGGCGATCTACATGAGTTTTAATGTATTTTTATTTTTCTTATATTGTAACACAAGGACAAGAAAATTGATCCACAGTGAAGAAACTTGATGGGATGGGACATAATTTTGGATATAAAATAATTTCCCTAGTGGAATTCGGATTTTGCTTCTCGGTTATATCGCCATCACTTTGAGTAGCTCTTTGGCCTTTACAGTTAACTTTGCCAAGACATAATTTGATCACAGATTAGCATACAACCGTACACTGAACAAATTTCTCTACTCTGTTTTCCTTCCTGTTTACACGACAATGAATCAAACTCTGTTTGGAGCAGGCGTAGGCGCCACCATTCAAGTTGCACTGCAAAATATTATTGAAGGACCTATTGACCAGATCATTCAGGTCTGTGGCGTAGATGAAGACATCGAAAAGCTGAAAAATTCCCTGCTCATGATTCAAGATTTCATGTCTGATGCGGAGATGAAGCAAGTCAGTAGCAAGGCTGTCGGACGTTGGCTGGAGCAGCTCGAAGACGTGGCTTTCGAAGCTGATGCCGTGTTGGATGAGTTCAACTACGAAATCCTTCGCCAAAAGGTAGAGAGCCAGAACCGAGCTCCGAATGAGGTAACAGCTTTCTTCACCTCTGGTCCCAGTTACCTGCTTTTCCGCAATGAAATGGCTAATAAAATTAAGGGTCTTAACAAGAGACTGAAGGTAATAAATAAGGAGGCCAGGAACTATGGCCTTCAAATGGCAGTTATGGCGGCAGGTCAGGCTTGTTCTGTTCGATCACCTGAACTGCAAACCAACTCATTCTCTGTTGAGCCAAACATCATAGGAAGAGAGAATGATGTTTCAGAGTTAGTTAACAAGCTTGTTATGGACTCATCCCAGAAAAAACTCTCTGTTATTCCCGTTGTTGGCATGGGCGGAATAGGGAAAACCACACTGGCTCAAGAAGTATTCCATCATGAACTGATAGGAGCTAATTTTGCTGAAAAAATATGGGTCTGTGTTTCCTTTAATTTCGATTCAATGGTTTTATACAAGATGATTCTTGAAAAATTGACTGGGCTAGGAGCTGAAGCGATTTTAAGTGAAGATGTTGTGCTGGAGAAGATTCAAAAGAATATGGCGGGTAAAAGGTACCTGCTTGTTCTTGATGACATTTGGAATGAGGAGTTCGAACTGTGGGATGGTTTTATGAGGTCCTTATTAGGAATCAGTTCTGTTATGGGCAACTGCATTGTTGTTACGACGAGGAGTCAAATTGTTGCTTTGAATGTGAGAACGCTAACCCCCCTGCAATTAGGAAAGCTATCACAAGATGAATGTTGGTCCATTATAAAAGCAAAAGCTTCATTAGGAATGGAGATCTCCACGGAATTTGAAAAGATAGGGAAGTGTATTGCAGAAACGTGTGCTGGTTTGCCGTTAGCTGCAAAATTAATAGGGGGGTTGTTGCGTGGCAAGTCTCGAGACGAGTGGGTTATCATTCAAGAAAATCAACTCTCGAACTTAAGGCAAAATGATGATGCTATCATGAAAATATTGAAGCTGAGCTATGACCGTTTGCCATCATCCTCACACAAAAAGTGCTTTGCATATTGTTCTATTTTCCCACAGGATTCCAGAATCAAAAGGGCACGTCTAATCGAGCTTTGGATGGCGGAAGGGTTTCTTCAAGCTGATTGGAAGAAAGATATGGAGACTATGGGGGATGAAATTTTCAACCATCTCCTGCAGCACTCTCTGTTCCAAGATGCAAAGAGAAATGTCTGTGAAAAAATTTCAGATTGTAGGATGCATGACCTTGTGCATGATCTTGCATGTTCAGTTTCAGGATCTAGAACCATTAGCACCAAGGATGACAGGTTAAACCGTGTGGAACTAGCTCGATATCTTGCCGTGAAGCCAGATAAGGAGGAAGCAAATGCAATATTAAAAGACGGAGCAAAATATATACGGACGCTATTTTGGGAAGGTAAAGTTGGAGACATGTTTGTGGGCTTTATAAGATTGCATGTTTTGAAGCTAATGGGTAACAGCATTAAGGAGCTACCTGATGTGATAGGGAAGCTAAGACATTTAAGGCTTCTTGATATATCAGAAGCAAAAATAGATTATATACCAGATTCAATCGGCAAGCTTTATAACTTGCAGACTTTATCGATTTCTCATCCGCAAGACAGGAGCATCCTTCCTTCTCGAGAGCACTGCCATTACAAAGACAGGGTGAAGAATCTTCCGAGCACAATAGTTGACTTGTTGAGCTTAAGACATCTTCACATTTCTGGCTTAAAATTACCTCCAAAGATAGGCAAATTGACTTCACTCCGAACACTTCCATACTACCAAGTGAGCCACAAGGAGGGGTGTGGAATCGGAGAGCTCGGAAAGTTAAAGAATCTCGGAGGAGAACTATTCATTGAAAATCTTGAGAGGGTGAAAAACAAAGAAGAGGCCATGGGTGCAAATTTGTTTGAAAAACCAAACATTTTGGGGTTAGTTTTGAAGTGGAATGAAACAAGAAACGGTGGAACAAATGACCAAGGTGTACTGGAAGGCCTACAACCACACCGGAGTTTGATGTCTTTAGAGATTAGAGGCTACGGCGGCAGAAACTTTCCGTCATGGATGATGAAGATGGCGGCACACGTTAGTGTTGAAGGTCATCGGAAATTACTTGGCAATTTGATGAAAATAAAACTCGAAAATTGCAGACAATGTCAAGAAGTTCCGATGCTTGGCCACCTTCCACACCTCAAAGTTTTGGAGTTAACAAATCTTCCTAATGTACGGTCTATAGGCCTCTCATTCTACGGATTTGAAACTGTAAATTCTCAAGAAGCAATGACCGCATTTCCAGCACTTGAAAAGCTGGAGTTGTTGAAAATGCCAGGGTTAACCAAGTGGGTAGATGTGGATGGGACAATCACAGTGTTTCCATGCCTTGAATACTTGAAAATTCAGAAGTGCTCCCAGTTGTATAGTCTTCCAAGTCGATGTCACTCTCTCCAGCACTTGATTATTAGATTCTGCCCCAAGTTAAAGAGTGTGCAGAGTCATTTGCCAAGCCTTAAAGAACTGGAAGTGGACGAGGTGGACTCTGATTTTTCTTTGGCGGATGTATGCAGCAGCACAAGCTCTCTCCAGTCAATTGTAATCAGTTCTTTGCCTGGATTGATATATCTTCCAGATGAGCTTTTCACAAAGAATAAAAATCTCACATGTTTGTCCATACAAAGTTGTCCAATGTTGATGCTTCTTGTTCCACACCCACTATGCAGTGGGGCATCTCTTAAAACACTCCGAGCGTTGACTATCAGGAGTTGCCCAAGATTGACGCATTTGCCTAGGGAACTATTAGAGTCCTGTTCTTCTTCACTCCAGGAATTGACATTGCATGACTTGGATAATCTGGAGAATCTGGCCACGGCGGTTCCTTTTCTATCGAGCCTCCACCATTTGAGTCTTATGCAGATTCCCAAACTAACAATTTTGCCAATGGACGTTTGCTGTCTTAGGAGCTTGCGAACTTTGCGAATTGGCAGGTTCTCAGAGTCGATAAATTTTGTTTCCTTCTACAGTCTCCTCTTCTCCAATCTCAGCTCTCTTGAAGAATTAGAATTATCTGGTAAAGGACATTGTGACTCCCTTCCTGATCAGATTCAACATCTCACTGCTCTTCAGAAATTATGCTTATCAAATTTTGGAATTGAGGCTCTGCCTGAATGGATTGGAAATTTGTCTTCTCTACGACGGTTGAGCATTCGCAACTGCGAACAGCTAAGACTAATGGCTTCTAAGGAGGCTATGAAACGCCTCAACAAATTACATGAATTAACTATTTGGGGATGTCCTCTGCTGAGCCTGCTGGAAGAAAGATGTGCTGATGATTCCGAGTGGCAGAAGGTTTCCCATATCAATTTTGTCCAGATAGATGGTCAGCTACTTCTTCCCACCGACTTCTGTGAGTCGTGCTGCTTCATCCTGTCGAGTAATTTATCACTCTATATGACTGCTCGTTCTAGTAGTGTTAATTTGCTTAATCTGCTTCAGTGATTCTTTTGATTAGAAATGTAGAGAAGTCTTTGGTTTTAGGTTCAAACATTTGACCTGCTCCCCTGCCCCCAGGTTTAGCTTGGCCTTTCGAAAGTTTCATCCCTCAACTTTCGCAATTCTTCTTTGTTGGGGAACTAATACGAATAGATTGATTCCATACTTCTCTATAGGTTCCGACTTTGGAATTGTTTTGGATACACTTTTGTGTGTGTTGGGTAGGTTAGTAGCCTTTCATTACTTTCACATTCTATCAATTGAAATCCAGTGAGCATTTGGATGTGATCAGTTTAATTCCTTATCTATGATTTTAGAGTTGCACCCAACCCTGTGATCATCAATAACGATTCGACTCAATATGCAGGATAGAGAACTTGATGTGCTGCCAAGTGCCAACAACTATATGTCGTTACCAGAGCAGGTGGTCTATCCAGAGAAGATCACAGTCGCACACTTTCTGCTCCCAGGTGCTGCTTGAGGTTTAAACATCAGGCTATGGCTTCTGATTTCCCGATCAGAATTAAGTCATATATTCAACAGCTTCATGTCGTACTTAGTACATAATTTCTTCAGAGGGTCAATCACCTTTCAGTGAGGCAACATGAAATTTCGGTCCTTAATGGTATGAGCCTCTGTTCTCTAGTCTACTCGAAGCACATGTTTTGGTGCTGATATTGTCCGTGTTTGAGTAGTTGTTTTTTTCTCGGTACGGTCTGCATTTGAAAGAGGATTCCTAAACATGTTCATCATCGACTAGTGTAAAATATTTAGTACTCATTCGATTTAAACATATTGGTGATGATTTTGGACTCTTACTACGTATGAGAGTAACCATTGCGTATATTCTCAGAGAGTATCTCTATTGGGCAGGGGCGGACTCATAAAATCAATGTTTTGGGAAGGGGAACTATATTACCAGGGAGTGAGGCTCCCAATACGTACTCCCCTTTGGTTCCGCCCCTGTATGTATATGTGCAATGGAGTCAATATAATATTATAGTGGTCGAGGTTTGATCATCAAATAAATAGCTTGAAAATTTTGTTCTGTGCTCCGCCTAGTAAGCCAAAACTAATTGGCATCTAGTCCAGATTCGTTTGCAATTTGTCTTGCAAAACCAAACCAAGTGTGTACATATGCATTATTAATGGGGCACCCTACCCTAGCCTAGTTACCCTGCAACCCTGATCAAGTACTGGACCACCCTTAGTACTACAATAACTTCTTACCCAACAACTAACAACAATAATACAATCAACATTCATGATAAACCCAAATCAATGCTCATCAAACGGGAGTTATAACGTAGGGAAGTGGTAATGGTGCCGAAGTAGCACAGGTTGATCATCAAACCACACGAGCATAATTAACACTCATGCTCTAAACCTCAATCAAGATTACTAGCTCGCCACAAAGATAAGTAACTAATCAGATTATAATCACCTATATAACCTTGAGGAATGATGGCACTTTGGACTAATTGAGTTCATTGGCCATGTAGGGGCATGATGGTGATAGGCATCTTCCTCTTCATTCGCACCGTTGGGAAATAGATTATTTCATCTTTCTCCGTAGCTTCCCATCTGTGTACATACAGCAAGCAAACGCGAAAATGTTACCTACTTAACAATGTTCATTAACCACTTAAATCATGTAACGACTCAAATTTGCGTGGGGGTGGAAAATACTTATACAGTTCTACGCATACTGTATGCGTGAACATGTGGACCTTGCAATGCTTTTAGGAAGTTTTCGCTTAGAAGCTCCAGCAGGGTATGCAGATTCGTAACGTAGGTTGAAAATTAGGTACTATGCGATTTACCTATATGTTGTGCAGAGATGATGAAGGAATATTGATATCTCAAGACGCGAGAGCTCAATACCAGGACATAGCCTTTGTCCTCCACCAAATGGCGTAAACAGACTGCTACTTGCAGCAGCTCCTGTATTCTGTAGCAAGCAAACACAGAAAACAACATTACGCTGCAGTAAAAAACATAGCAGAGCATTCGTTAAAAAAAAAAAAAATCCCACGAATAACTGATAGCCTGATAGGATTAGCAGTTCCTTATATGTCTAACTTTTGAAGTGTATTACGAATATAATTAAGTCTTGTTCTCATCATTTCTTAACTTCCTTCGAGTTTCGACTAACCAATATTAGTAATATCTACAGAACAAGAAGAATGTTGCTCAAGTAGAAGGTGGTTGATAATTTCTTCCACATGAGTATAGAATCCTATGCAAATTATGGATTGTAGGCAACGGTCACATCGTACGTCATCCATACTGACGATCTATCATATTCATACAAATTAACTAGACAGGGGCAGGTCTCACCTTCCATCTCCAGGGATCAAATTCCAGAGGTTTCTCATAATTCGTCTCGTTCATGTGGACAGAACTCAAGGATGCCAATACACCCCATCCTTTTGGAATTAAGTAACCTGACAAATGTGATATGCAACAGTCGTTCTTAACATCTTTGTGGTCTACTCTGTACGTATAATATAATGAATATATCAGCAAGTTAATCAATATGAACCTTTTATCTCGACATCTTTCAGAGATTTTCTCCACACGGCATTGATGATATTCGCCAGTCTAAGAGTTTCGCTTATAACCTGTTGAAGATGAAGATAGTATTAAACCAACGAATCCTATAACAGTCTATTTGATTTGTGCTGGCTATGTACTGAAGTGAAAGCTAAAGGAATTACATTTTGAGTGAATTGTAGTGACATATAATCTGTCCAAGAATAATCTTCACAGTTTTCCTCCTTTCTCTTCCGGAGCTCCATGTTCTCTTCCTGTCGACGCGTTTCAATGAAGAAAGATCAACTCTGGATCATACTTAAAGTCTTAAACCAATTGATAGAATCATACAAGAGCAATTAGGACTTATTTCTGTTTTTCTTTTACTTTAATTTTTGTACTTCGATAAAAATCAGTGTTATGCAACTTGCAAAGTCGTTTTCATTAATGGTTCACGATGTGTGTTTGTCCTTGTTAGGTAGAAGGTTGGAAACTGTCAAATGACAACTGACATTGCTTAGTACTCTCAAGTTTCAACCAAGATGAAAAACATAAAACGCAACATGATACGTGACATAGTCTAATACCACCCGGGTTAGGCACCTCTCTGCACTTCACGAATTACATGATGCATACAAGAAAATTTTCGAAATGTTTTTAATCCCTGTGCAGGGAACGGAAAACGGCTGCGCCTGCAGCTTCTAATTTTTCAAAAAAAGCATATAAAGTCCAAAGAATGTAAGTTTATGGAAGTGTTGCAGAATCCAAGTTACTATTATTATTCCCCTATAAAACATGTGGGCAACACACATTGCTATCTCCCACGTGAAATCCATATGTTCGCAAACAAAAATCAAAATAAGTGAAACGACATGAAAAGCTACGACTTCCACAAACATAATTCCATGAAGTTGACCTTGTTGCCCCACTACTTAATTTGTTAATGTTACCCTCCCCTAATAGATCCCAACAGTTTCTTTTCAACAAACTCGATTCCTACCCGTACACCGTTAACAGAGAACTGTAATCAACATGATTAGACAGTATTGAAAAAGACGAAGCAGAGGCATACGTACCACCAAATGTGCTAGTGCGACAGGGTTATCGGTTAGAAACTTGACAGCTAAGGTCATGGCCGTGGGTACGGTCTCTTCCCCTGGAATCATCATCTCTATGATGTTTCCGCTGATAGAATCTACCGGAAGCTGCTGCGTCTCGTCTGACTCTCCGATATTGTCGCGTAGGAGCACATCAATCGCATCATTTGCCAACTCTTTGGCCTCTTTTTTCTCCATGCTCATTTTCCTCTCTTCTATTAGTTTGTTCACCATTCTTAACATTCTCTTCTTGGCCTATTGACATAACAACAGGAATAAAGTTACCAACCATACAAGTATGACATGCGATTCTCGATATTCACAATCTACCATATATCGTGTATCATGGGTGTCCACCGTATTTTCACATAACTATGCAAGTCTAAACATGCAAATTAAGTGATTACCTGCAATGATTTATACAACCTTGTCCCTGGAAAATTTAACGGTACACAGATTAAGCCTTTGATAAATTCCTCGAATTCTCTCTTCAGGAAGTCCATCTCTTCACCTGGACCGACACTCAACAGCACTCGTACTAGAATTTCAAATGTGATCTGTCGTACAACACATAACATAAGCTGCCTATTGAGCCACAATTTACTTAAATCATTCACAAAAGAACATGTGCATGAAGATAATCAGATAATTGTACCTTTTTAACTTCAGCTTGAAGATAAATGCACGGAGTTTTGGTCATCCAAGTCGATAGTCCATGCTTGACAGAGTTCTCTATGTCTCTGGTAATACGGGCCTTAAAATGTGGCGATTTCAGGAAAACTCCAATAGAAGCATGAAGTCTCTTGTGCAACGCACCGTTGGTTTGCAAAATGGAAGACTTTCCGAGAAGCTCGGTGATAGATTTCGGATAACAAGGCATAAACACATTCCCATAGTTCTGTAAGATGACCTTGTTCACTTCCGGATCAGTTGACACTATAATCGCCTTCCCTAGAATGTGCGTTCGGAACACATCTCCGTACCTGGCACGTAACATAATATCAACATACAACACCATCAGGGTTGAGAGTTTTACATAACATAGTTTGATGAAACAATTACTAGTACATGATTTCATTGTAGATTATCGCCTACTGGTAAAGATGTTGTAGTAATCACATGATAAAGGTAGGTGTGGCCCGTGGGGTTCGATACTCGGTGGAGTCACCTATACCAATATACCATTACCCAAACTTTTAACTCTAAAATTTTATAAACCCACATCACGTCTCCTTTGGAATTAGAACATCCAAACTCTCATACATAAATGTTACTCGTACTAACAAGCTACGCAATAATAGCTTTAGATCTCAATTTAGCCAATGAAGCTAGACCTGTGTAGGGGTGCTGTAAATGTTGGTCAGTTACTCAGTTTGGTAAAATTGCAGTCAAAGTAGATTGAACTTGACATGGATTTTAATCGATTAAAATAAGGTGACATCCATGCATTTCATAGTTTCACGGGGTCAGAGCTGGTGGCATGTCAAGTCAAGCAAAAGCTACCAAACAAAAATAATTAATTAGTTATGTTCCCCAGAAATCCATTTTATATACTCCCTCGCCCCAGGTTTTTTTTAAACGACTAATTCTATATTCTCTTCGTTTAAACTATGAACAGGTTAGAACGTACTGAAATGAAAGGAAAAAAAAAAAAAAAATAACTCTCAACAGAAATGAACTTGAACTACATTAATCTGAAATTAATAATTCTTTCCCTTTTGGTCATTCCGTTAGAGAGTTAACATTCCAATTTTTACAAAACTTATATAACTAATTATTCTAACTACCCCACATATATTTTTCATTATCTACTTCAATTATCTAT
>JAQRGC012280319.1:0-13627 GCA_028659135.1 Plantago lanceolata
TGTGTGTGTGTGTGTGTGTAGGAGAGAATTTCTGTATGAAAAATAGAAAGCTTGTGGGATTGATAATGTCAAGCGATTCAAAGGCTTATGCGTCAGTTGGATAGTTTTATAACTGACAATTTTGTATAACAGACAACATAATATGTATGACATGGCAACATGCAAGAGTTTCATCTTAGTGGACCTGGTGTTTGTTGAGACTTGTCGAACTACTGCTTCATCTAGCACGTGTATTGGCTTATATAATGTCATTTAGGGTTTCTGCATTCTGTATGAAAATAGAAAGCTTGTGTGATTGATAATGTCAAGGGGTTTAACAGCTTATGCGTCAGTTGGATAGTTTTATAACTGACAATTTTGTATAGCAGACAACATAATATGTATGACATGCACGAGTTTCATCTCAGTGGACCAGGTGTTTATTGAGACTTGGCCCTGCGCCCCTGCCTATACACGGGTCGAACTACTGCTTCATCTATCACGTGCATTGGCTTATATTATCTTATTTACACAAAAAAGAATAGAAAAGGAAATTTGCACGAACTAAAATGTAACTGTAGTGTCTACTTTCCTTGCATATGACGTGTATGCTATTTATTTGTCAGGCGCCTAAAATTGTAAATTTGGCGTTACATAGATGGTAGATCAATTGCAGATGGCTTATGCTCCTTTAAGATTTTATAGATCATTTGTCCATGAAATTTATTCTGAGATACGTATGTGATGGAGGAAATGAGCAATGCGGCTAGTTGGAGTGTACTTCTGTCTATGTAGGTGGACTAATAGAAATCTGACAGGTTTACGATGTTGAGGTTTTACGTCTTCAATTTCCAGTATCTGTATCTACCCAATAAAACTGTACTCTTTCTCCTCTTTCTCCTCATTCATTACCCTTGATTCACATGTGCATGTGGTTAGAGAAGGATGTACCTATGATCTACGTATAAATAGTCCCTATAAGTCAGGTATTTGTTTAAATAAAGAATACAATTTTAGTGGAATTCTAAGTGGGGTATTGTTCAAGTAAAAGATGTATGCATAATTGATAAAGTGGGGGTTACAGTGGAAAAAAGAATTATGAAATTCTCCTTTTTTTGGCATGTGAAGTTTGTAATGGATTCAAGAATGTGAAGGTTGTGGAATTTGAAATTCGGATGGAAGGAGCGTGGTTTGAAAATTTAGTAAGTGTTGAGAACCTCAATTTGTAAGTTAGATCATTATCACTTTCACAAGCTTTATAAATCACGGCATCCTTTTAATTGTTGTTTTCTTCTGGTGAGGAGGAACTTGAGCAGACTGTAGATGAGTGCGTATATAATATGTTTGATAGCATACTAAAAAACTGCCATTTCCCCTCCTAATGCTGTGCCATAATGATGTCATAGGCTACGCATAAAGTTAAGCGTATTGACAACTATGCCCATGATTATAACTGAAAATCTTTTAGGTAACACAATCTGGATGGGGTACATATTTGTGTTTCCAACCTCTTTTTTTTTTTTTTTTTTTTTTTCCTATGAGAACTTAACTCGTCGACTCTAATTAGGTGTTTTGATAAGCTTTTGTTATTAGATACATCTTATTGGAATAAAATTTGGGATGTTGTTGGCTCTTTCTGGACTCGTATTACGATCTGAACTTTTTCCATTAAAATAATTGTGTGCAGTCGAATAACATGGAATCCATCCAGAATAGGTAACACATCCAGATTCTTTTTCCCAAATTTCTGGCCAACATTAAAACAGTTTATTTTGTTGGAATCTTAGCTTACCTAATGCCTTCCCTTTCGGTTTAGCTGGCTAAGGTATCGTGTCTATGTTAGCTGAGTAGTTAGTATCTTTTGCTTTCCGATGCTCTTGTTTATCTGACATCCTATCTTGAATGCCTTGTTTCCATGATGATAATCATTGGCTTGATTTTTGACATTTCTAATGCTATGATCATAATTCCTTGCAATTTTGTCAACTCCCAGAGTAAGAGAGACGTGTGCCATTTAAACTGATTAACAGCTGGTTATATTGTTTTCGATAATGCTAAGATTATCTAGTTTCCTTGCGCAGATTTGACGTAATTAATGAAGCCAACATTTTGATGTTAAATGCTGGAATGCAGTTGGCAGATGAACGGAGGTGTGGTTGCTGCTGTTGAGTTTATTTTGGTTTTCGTCTGTCATGCATATAGATACAGCAGTAGAGGATAGATTATATATGCTATTATTATGTTTCAACTCAGTGATGTTAGCCTGTGTATGTATATATGAGTAGATGTTAAATGTTGTAAATGAAATGAAATGCAGTGTTTTGGTTCCTTCCCCGTAGATAAAAATGAGCTGAACCTTGTAACGTTTAATAGATTTTCGGGTGCTGATCGTTCTTTTTCCTTTTCCAGAAAGATAAGATGGGGGTTGCTATGGTTCTGTAGCTTCTATCATGGAAGTCAGAAAGTGTGAAATCAAAATTGCTTCTTGCACAAATTTATACAGTAGTATGATGTTAAACTGTTTTAAACTTTTAGTACTATTACAGTATACGCTTTTTCTTTTTGAAAGGGTAAAAAATATTTTATTCAGATAGTTTATCAGCAATACTAACATTCTTACCTATGTTTGTTTTCGACATACAAACTATTTTACTTTTACTTTTCTCTGAAGCAATTTTGGAATTTGTGTTCATCCGTCATCGGCAAACTTAGAGCGTTAGGAATGTCATGTGAAGTGTGATGTGAAGAACATGTAATCTCTGTGTTTGCATTCAGAAAGATATAGTATGTTAGATTTGTGGGGGCTTATCATATCTCTAGAACAAAAACTAATTAGAGTACTTGGTTAAGTCTTACTACAAAAGTTCATACATCCAATCTAGTTGCCAAAATGGTTTAGTGGTGGTGTCTTACAAAATGACATACTACTCCCTCTGTTCCACAAATCTATGACATACTACTCCCTCCGTCCCACATATCTTTGCCATAAACTCACAATTATACAAGGATTTCCTAATTCCTATAAACTGCACTCATGAATGTAATCTATGTACTCACACAGTAATCATGTTCCTAAATCCTAACACTATCTTTTGGTGGAGGCAAATGTACAAAGCTGCTCAAACAGAAACAACAAAGTCTTTTAGCTGCACCCAACCAACCATAGGCACACTGGTTGCGGATTTTCTTCACAATTGATGCTGCCAACTCAACCTACTAGGGTCGGATTTTGGCAAGTTCTTTCTCAACCAGCAACTTCAGGTTCCCCTCTATCCGAAGAAGAAAAAACTACGTTAGCATAGAAATTATAATTTCATGTCTTCACGATTCCACCTTTCATAATTTCATAAATCCATTGATGGGAATTTGAAATTTAAATACATTTTGCGAAAGATTGACGTTGTCAACAGATCTGGGATTAAAAAATTGGCCCCTCTTTTGTTTCCCTAGTTTAGTTAGGTAAAGTGTAACACCAGATAGTTTAGGTCGGACGGAAGGTGTAAAAGATTTTAATCGAGATAATAGTAACATGTAACGGTTATTTCTATACATAAGCCATGCACACACACACACACACACCTTCTAAATGCAGCGCACTGTATCTAAATTGTGGCAGAAGTAGGTTAGTTGTCTGTACAAATCTGCTTCTGTATACTGATAGGTAAATTCTTATAAAATCACGAGAAAAATCAATACGCCCTCTTCCCAAGTGTTGGAAAGGATCTCCAGTCATCTTTTAATGCCAAGTGTAATATTGCGTGCCTGAGGACTGATATAATCATGCAGTAGAACGTCAAGATCTCAACATGAATTGAGCTTGCAGCAGAGCAAAAAACATCGAATATACCTATACCGAGTATTGCCAAAATAGTAGCAAGGATTTCTGAACATCTAACATGTAGTACATGGCAACCAGGGTACAAAAAAATCAAAATTTTATTGCATGAGCACCTGTCTGCAGCTATGATTCTTCACAAGTACTACACTATTTACTCATCAGTACCATTATTTTATTGCTCCCACAGACTAACTCTCTACACTTTAGCTTTAATCAGCATTCAGCAGATAAATGTCGGTGAGGAAATTGATACAGTTGGTATTCTTCTTCAAATCATGACCTGAATTCATCCATGATTTTTAGGACCGAATCTTTTGTTGGTAGAGCAGGAATTGCACCTGCCTCTGTAACGGTGAGGGCACCACAAGCATTGGCAAAGAAAAGAGCCTCTCGCAAACGATTTTCATCCTGCCAGTAATTTGTATCAGCATATTGGAATAATAATTTCTTTAGACAACTAGCAAACTCAAATGTTCACCAACAACCTTGCATAACTTTACCATGGCTTAGGTGCATTCATGAATTATAAAAAACAGTTCGACGGTAACATTGAGCATTATTTAACTCCCTACATTACTGGAGGAAAAAATGTCACAAGAACGGAATGGAATATGCAACGAACATCGTGAAAATTTCCACATTAATTTTCTGTTTAACAGTTGCTGTTCTATCTTATTATTTAATATGGAAAAATGAAACTACGAACTTAAACCACAAGAGCAGTATCCAAAGCATTGTTTGCTACTTCTATATATAAGAAAAACATGCAATACTAACAATAAGAAACTGCTGCCAGTTATGGTGTCTCTTTAACATTATACAAAATGGTTACCTTGAACAGATTCACATCCGAGGCTAAACAATAAAGTATTCCACCAACAAAGGCATCGCCAGCACCAGTCGTATCAACAGGTTTCACTTTTACACCAGAAACCCTTCCCTTGAATTGCTGCAAAGAGACTAATTTTAATTTCATGCAAACCGAAAGAAGTTTGATACAGAGTCAGAAAAGGACTGCCTACATGTAATTTCTCACGAGTAACTATGTCAGGGAAGATTAACTTGAAAAGCATATGTATGATTTTCCTGGAAGTTGGTTAAGGTGTGCTTTGAAATTGAATGAAGTTGTGAGTGACATGCAAGAGAACTATCTAAAATTCCACACCACCAGCAGTTCAGTAAAGGATTTGCGATGTACATTGTGTTTTTGTCAGTTTATAGCCTAAACAATAATGCATCTACATTGTGTTTTTAGTTTGAGATCGGATTGTGAGAGTAGAAAGTAATTTGAGGTTTCAAAACCTTGATGCTTGATGAAACGCTTGGAGAATAACTTTGATTTACGACATACCTTTGTATAATATCTGCAACCGGATTTTCCTTCACTTACTAGCAGAAGACTGAGATTCGGATGGAAAAGCTTTGTCAACACAACATTATCATCATATGGATCATCTCCATTGGTAAGGAACGTTATCTCGTCTTCGCTTATCTGTTACATCATTATGAGAACATAAATATCAGGGCCTTCAAAACCTTCTAGTTAACTTCTCTTCTGATACACCGTACCTTGATAATGTCAGCATCATTCCATATGCTCATTATTTCTTTGCGAGCTGCATCTTCAGAAGGCCATAATGGCAATCTCAAATTCGGGTCATAAGAGAGTACGCATCCAGACTTTTTGGCGATATCAATGGCAGCATGATGCGCTGACCTACATGGCTCTTCAATCAAGCTGATTGAACCATAGTGAAAAATTGTTGCCTGCATCCAATGAATATAATATTCTGAATACTTGAACACATAAAGAAACATTCTTTTCTAGCAGGACACATAAAGAAACATAAAAAAAACTAGAAAAGTAAATATAACCTTCTTAATGAGATCTACATCAAGTTCGGTCTCATGCAAAAGCATGTCTGCACTTGGGTTACGGTAAAACATGAACTCACGTTCTCCATCACTTTTGAGCGTGACGAATGCTAGTGCAGTCCTAGCACCGTGATCAAACCGCACTCCGGAGATGTCAACTTTATTTTCTTTCAATGTGTCAGCGAGCATATGGCCAAACTCATCACTGCCTACCTAAGATACAATAAACACGTATTTTCAGATCTCTAAATGTAATCAACTCATGGTAAACCAACATATGATTAGAAAATAAGTCACTTGCAATGCTTTTGAGATAAAAGTTTGGAAAGAGAAACATAATAATATTGCAATCTGGAAAGCAATGAAAGTATAGTCATATACTAATAATCAAGCTAAGCTATAAACGAGAGACCGACTAAACAAAACTGTAAAACAAATCTTCAAGAATTTGAATTCAGAATCCACTTCACCAAATAATGATTAATATGCTTCCCTTGAATATATTTGCATGAATACATATACATTACTGAAGAGCAGTAAGTGTGTGGATCTAAGTAAATATGGTACTCTAGAAACAAAAACAAATAACAACCTACTGTCGCATTGGGCCGATAACTCAAAGTTCTTTTGACAACAAGACGGGAATTGAAAGGACATAAGTATATCAGAGTCCTCAGGCACGCAATATTACACTAACATTAAAAGATGACTGGAGATACCTTTCCAATAAAAGCTGCAGAACCTCCCAACTTTGCTATGCAAACAGCAACGTTTGCAGGAGCTCCACCTGGAGCTTTCTTGAAGGACGGAGCTTCAGCGAGCGAAACTCCACTGACTGAAGGAACAAAATCTATCAACATTTCCCCAAAGCAAACCACAAGGGGACTCTTCTTATCTGAACCACCATTCTCGTTCAGGGTAAGACTCTTCATATCACCTATCAAGCGTAAACATTTCCTTTCTATTAAGCATCAAGTCAACAACCATTGAAATCAGTGTTGCAGTATCGGAGGAGCACATACATAATTAACTCAAGTAAAATTCCAAACATACAATACAAGTGAACTCCTCCCCTGCCCCACCCCCCAAACACCACACACACACACACACACACACACACACACACTCACACACAAGAATCATGTGCTCTCTTACTTGACTGTTACCCTAAACAAAATCTACATGTTAAGCACAATTACATCATCAAATCTTGTAAAATGGAAAACTAAAACTTCAAAACATTCAAATTAATCACACCATTAACTATATATTCCAAGAAATCAGTTTCATTACTCTGTGAACAACTGAACACATATTATAAATGTGTTTAATGGAATACTAATAAACAGGCTAAAGACAAAACGGAGAACTAAACCCATATCACATAAATCATCAAAATCAAATCTTCAATAAACCATGATCCCAAGAAATGAGTTTCATCGACCAAGATTAAACCATGCACAAACAAAACCCCATCTCATAACTGGAACATCATTTAAGAAAAACCCTTGTGATGATTGAAAGAGAAATGAATTCGAAGAAGAGATTAACATAATAGGAAGTACCTGAAATGGGAGTATCGTCAGCAGCCATGTCGCGAGCAAGAAAGCAAGAGTTGAGATGAGATGAAATCTTGATTTGGGTGTGTGTGTCAGTGTGTGTGTGTGTGTGTATAACAAGGAAGGAAGAAGGAAACAAGAAAGGTATGTTTGGTATTGAGTGTTGAGTTCAAGATTTCAATCTTGGAGAAATCACAGGAGAGAAAATTGACAGGAAAAAAGCAATCAATTTAAACCTGATTTTGGTCTGCATTCATTTATTTAATAATTTCATGATGATGAGGTGGAATGCAATGTGTGACACCTCTTTTGTCACTATGTAAATCAACACTAGTCCATACCCGTGGCGTTGCCACAGCATGTGATATAGCTCTTAACTTTATAAGCGAGTTAAGAAAGAAAATCAAATCATTTGTTGTTAGTGTCAAGTTGTTCAAAAGTAGCAAATAATTATAGTTTAAATACATTGGAAACATATCTATCATGATAACTTGTAGAGAACTTCCTTATAGACAACATTCGTGGTGGTGTCTGTAGGCTTGTCATCATCGTCCATAATAAGAACTTTGAGTCCCTTTCTGCTGGTGACCCTAGAGAAGGCAACGTAAAGCTGGCCATGGCTGAAAACCGGCCTAGGAAGAAAAAGGCCCACGTTCGCCAAAGACTGTCTCTGACTCTTATTAATTGTGATTGCATAGCTAACGGTCACAGGGAACTGTCGACGCTCGAACCTAATGGGAAACTTAGTCTGGTCAGATGGTGACAAACGCATACGCAGAATGTATACCGGCATTCCTCCCAGATATATTCATAGCCTGTATAATCTTCTCACCAAGCTCGGTACCATCAATCGAGTTCCGTTGCAGAGTTCAGTCGAGGGGTCTACGTTCCGCAAGAGCATGATAGGGCAGCGAACTTTCAATCAAATGGCATGGTTCGGCAAACCAGATGATCTAATTGTGTTTAAGAACTCCACAGAGTACACATCATTCCTCTGGACTGGATCAGCTTCATCCGGGCATATGTTATCTGAACTCAAATATTCAACTGCATCTCTCGGTAGCATCTTCATGACATAATCGTTGATGTGCTCCACCACCTCATTGGTAGGTGCTAGTATGGCTCTATCCTGGAAGTAGGATCCATCTCCCACATGATCTAGTAGAGATGGATACGTGCTCTTGACCATAGCTTATGGGTTCTTCAGCATCACGGATAAGTATATCATCAGGCAACTTGAACTCAGATTCACCGTCATTGTCCTCGCCTAAAAAAAAAAAAATATGAATGTAACATTAGACAACCATTCAAATGAACGTGCGCAACATGAAATTGAATTTACTAATTAATCTTACCCACAACTCCATCCCCGACACGCAATAATCAATCAACAAACTCTTTTATTTCTGAAACCTCTTCCGGAGACCCTCCAGACTACACAATAGTTAATATTAATAGCGTAGGTTAATAACATACTTAGCAACTTTAAAATATCCGTATACGATTAAGAAAACAATAATAATCATACCTGCAGTCGCATATTCTTCATTAACCTTAGAACCTTGCAGTGACTCCAAATTCTCTTGGAAGAGCACAAAGATGAATGAACAATGTCATGCCTAATCCCCTTAGGAACTACTGGTAGAATCTGCCTGAAATCACCACCAAATACAATAACCAAGCCTCCGAAAGGCTTATCGGATGTTTGACCGTCAGGACGTCTCATGACATCTCGCAGACTTTGATCGAGAGCTTCAAAACAATACCTATTTGTCATAGGTGCCTCATCCCATATGATGAGCTTTGTTCTTTTCAACTGTCCGGTCAACTCACATGTGGGGGTGATTCTAGTGCACATGGTTGTCTCATCGACCTCCAAGGGTATGCTAAAACAGTAATGAGCAGTACGACCCCGAGGGAGCAATAGAGAGGCAATTCCACTGGAAGCAACTGGGAGCACAATCTCACCTCTAGCACGAACCATAAGAATGTCTTCCCTGTTCCTCCATAACTATATAGGAAAAAAAAAACACCACCATTTTCAGATTGAACTGCATCAGTAATCTGGTGATAGATGTTCCGCTGCTCATCTGTCAGGCAAGGATAGAGCTTGTCATGCTCTGCTCGCATCTCCTTTACGTTGTACGTCATCTCCTCATCTATGAGCTTGTTCATACCACCGCCAATTATAACATCATCCGACGATTTCATTCCCTCATACTGGTCGAAAGTACATCCATTACGCTTCAAAATTGACCGAATCTCAGAAAGAGCAAGCTGTTTTCTCTGTTCGTCGCTCTGCTGCAAATCTACACATTATATAATAGACACGGGTTAGATGTAAATAACAGATATTGTTTTGATGAAACGTCACCACCGAAGACCACTACCAATCCACAAAACGGCTTGTTCAACGGCATCCCATCAGTACCTCTCATGACATCTCTAAGACTCTGGTTTGGCGGTTTGCCACTTGCCAACGCGTCTCTAGGCAAGTTGTTAAAATTCTAACCACAAATGTTCGTTACGAAACTTTTAACCTCCGTGGACGGGTGATAGGCGGATAGAATGGTGGGCGAAATGGGATTTTTTTTTTATGTACACCCTACCTGTCGCAGTTGTGGAATAAACGAAAAAACTTCAAATGATAAAGAAATACTACAAAATGACTATGAAATCAAAACCCGAATAATTGTCACCATTCTCCCGTTTCTGAATTGGTTAATTGTCATCATGAGTGTATTTTTCATTAAGAGGATAATATATTGTCCTCATGCGCTGAAACTTAAATGACATGTCTAAAATTATAAATGGTACTCATCCGTCCCAATGAATAGCCTACGTTTGCTTTTTGCACGGTTTTTAATAAGATGTTTTGTTCGATAGTGAGATATTATTATTGTATGGTAGTGGTGGGTTTAAATACTATAAAGGTGAATGTTAAAAAGTTGTGTGAGTGGGGTATGTGTTTAAAATAATATAGATAAGTGTGGGGTAGTTTCTAAAAATGGAAACGTAAATAATTGATTGGGACGTCCAAAAAAGGAATACGTAAAGAATTGATTGAGACGGATGAGTAATTAATATCAATTAACTGGGAATAGAAAATCAACTTCGAGAGTGTTCGTAAAGGCGTGGCACATCAATTTCAATCCGCAATTTTCATTCTCGAAATAAAAATTTATGTAGAACCGCACATGTATAACATTAGAGTGTAATCACTTGTTATGCAACTGCACCAATCTTCTAAACTGAATCATATATTCTTTCACTTTGCAAAAGATGGTTTTATCTGAGGTTTGAAAATACATATAAATAGTGTTATAATATTTTACCTTCCTCTTTTTTCCCCTCTCTTTCCATTTTTTATCAAACAAACACCATAACACAGACTATTTTGTAGGCAACAGAACCAAAGAGTTTCATTAAATAACCTTCCACCGCTTATAAAAAATACTACTATATGGTTCGGGAGACCATATGATCTAATTGTGTTTAGGAACTCAATTGAGTACACATCCTCCATTCGGACTGGATCAGCCTGATTTGGGCATATATTATCAGAATTCATGTACACAGTTGCATCCCCCGATAACAACGACATCACATATATAATCATTGATGTGATCAACCACATCATTGGTAGGTGCAAGGATGGCTCTATCCTGGAAATACGATTTGTATCCAACATGATCAAGTAGAGATGGATATGTGCTCTTAACCATCGCTTCAAAGGGATTATCAGCATCGCGGATAAGTATATCGTCGGCAATGTGAATTCAACCTCACCTTCATTCTCCTCGCCTACAAATTGGATTTGAATATTACTTCATGTCAACCTTCAATGGAAAATATGCTTAACATAAAATTGACATTAATTACGAATCTTACCTACTATTCCATCCCCAACACTCAACAACCAGTCGGCAAACTCATCATCTCCGCCACCTCTTGCAGGGACCCACCAGACTGCGTAAAAGTAGATAGAAATAGTGTAGATTAATAACTTGGATGGGAATATTATAACATAAGTGTGTTGTTACAGAAAAATGGCATTTATACCTGCAGGCGCATATTCTTTGTCAACCTTAGAACATTACAATGATTCAAAATTCTCTTCGAAGAGCATAAGGAAGAATGGACGATGTCGTGCCTAGTTCCCTTTGGTACAAATCACATGAGGAAGTATAAATAGGGAGAGCATGAAGTTGACTTGCTATGCACTTGCCGAACACATTTTTCGTTCTCAAATCTGGTATCAATTGGTCGAGCTTCATCTTGAAGACGCGACAGAGTATGTCAGGCCTATCTTCTAGTCTTAACCTTTTCTTCTCAACAAAACGCGTGATCTCGGACCATTTGGGATTGCACGTGAAGGTAATGAATAGCTCCGGGTACTTTATGTGCTTGTGTATGTCCATCAGGTCTTGGAAATTCTACACCATGTACCTAGGTTCACCAACAAAAGAAGATGAAGGATCAGACATCCTCCAATGTCTGACGCATGCTCCTCCAGATCAATATCACCCCTCCGAATGACATCCTCAATAGCCTTATACTTGTATGCCCTCTATACCCGGCGTTGCCACGACATGATATAGAGTTGAGCTCTATATAGAAAATAAGGATACACCACGATGCAGCAAGTGTTCAAGCAACGCAAGATTATGAAAACAAATGAATCGATAAGTAATACTTCCTCCATTCCATTAATAACTTCCTACTTTCCTTATTTAGCCTCACTTTACAAACTTCCTAATTCCAAAAATGGCAAATTTTCATCCCACTCACAAATTCTTTATTATTTATCTCTCCTACTTTATCACTACTTTATTACTCTCTCTCATACTTTATACCCCAATTACAATTTTACTACTTCAGTTTCCTTTATCTCTTGTGGGTCATAACCGTAAAAAACACCAATTTTCATAAAACCCGTATTTTTTACTCCTTAAGAAGCAACTAATGGAACGGAGGAAGTATAAACTAATAAACCATTGACAGCCTTAATAAAAAACAGTGAACATAATTGTTTATAAGACTCTTTAGCAATTCATGAACTGCATCACCTTGAATTCATAGGTCCCCAACAGCGAAGTCCGGTTTGGAGTTCTCCATGAATATTCCATGCATGACACTGGGGAGTAGCCTTTCACGAAATCGAATCTCCACCCCGAGAAGCCAATATCGGACTTAAACCAATTTAGCAAGTCTGGAGCGGCACCATAATCGGTTGTTCATTGATAACTTTAGATCATGATTCAAATTAATGTACTTTACATAAAATTGACATTACTAATAATTAATCTTACCTACGACTCCATCTCCAATGTGCAACAACCAATCGACAAACTCTTTAATTTTCGCAACCTCTTCCGGGGACCTTCCAAACTTCGTAATAGTTAATAGAAATAATTTAGGTTAATTATTCTAGTACTTAACAATAGAAGTTGATGGGAGAATAGGTTGATTGGGATAATTTGTGATGTCAGAATTTAAAAAACTTACCAAAAAGTTTTAAAGAGTATTTGATGATGAAATAATAATTCAAATTTCAAACGTACCAAAAATGACCACAAAATTTAAATGATTGATTTTTTGCTTGTTTAGGAAGATCTTTTTAATATGTTGTTTTTATACAAATTTTAACTATTACCATATTACTACGTCTCTTAAGGGACGTTTTTTAAAGAGCGACATATTTATACTAATTAAAGTAACCCCAACAAAAATACAATAGATTTTCGGAGTTATTAATGTGATTAATGAAACTATAGGAACCAGTTTGTGAAAACAAACAAAATAATAAAATAAAATAAAAAAGGGAAAAACACCATTGTTGTGGACTTGCAGGGAGCGAAATAGAATTGTAGAGTAGTGTCTGTGAGAAAGGGAGAATAGGACTTTATTTCTAATAACCCTGCCTAAACAACCTTATTCCAATCCCAAATGAAGGATCAGAAAATAACTTGAGAGATTGAGGGGCCTCAAAAGGGCCCGATGGAAGCATGGCTGCTCCGAATCGGAATTGTACTGCTCCGATCGGAGGAGCAGTACTGCTCCGAATCGGAGTTGTACTGCTCCAATCTTCACATTTTGATTTTTATTTTTTATTTTTTTTAAAAGTAAATTAAAACTAAGAAATTAAAAAGGTACATATGATATTAATGAAAAATCTTATAATCGTAATGGAAAATCTTATGATATTAAAGAAAAACTTTTATAATCTAATTAATATACCTATGATCTTACCGATATGTCATATAATTTTAATTGAAAAGGTTATGATCTTAATTTAAAATGCTATGATCTAACTACTATTACCTATGATCTTAATTAAAAACTATATGATTTAGTTGGAAACCATATGATCTTA
>JAQRGC012280356.1:0-14198 GCA_028659135.1 Plantago lanceolata
TATCCAATAAAAACATCATTACATACGTGAGCACAAGCGGTCGAACCCAATAAGCGGTTGAATCTTATAATAGAACCAACTAGAACTTGTAATGCATGTACAGAACCGACCACTGTGACCAACTCGAATATGTAGAGTAATCCACAGTGTTATCATCTAAATGGTTAATTTAACTCCCGGTCACATCGACTACTATGATATATCGCTAAGAAATTTGAAAATATACTAATAAATCAACTACAGTGAAAAACAAGTGGTCGATTCAAATTATGGAACCGAGTAGAAATCGTAATGCACTAAGTTTCTGTTCTTCTAGTCTGAACAAAATTGAACTGAACTGAACAAAACATAGTTTAATAGAACTGCAGTACAAAATATAACTAAGTAAGTCTGAATTGAGTAAAATTGAACATAATTGAACTAAAAATAATGAGTTTTCAAATGAAAAGAACAGAGCCTAATAAATAATGCAACCGTTACGACCAACTCGAATATCGTAGTAATGCATTATCGTTTGAAAGGTTAACCTAATTCATCGCCCGAGTTTAAAAATTATATAAAGCACTTTATAATTCGACCGTTACGACTAACTAGAATATCGTAGTAATCTACTGTGTATTGTGTTAAAAAATTTAACCTAACCCTTGACAGTGTGTAGAATCGTAATGCATTTACTAATCTAACCGTTACGACTGATTACTTGAATATCATACAATGTTCTACCGCGTTCTCATTTTTAAAAGTTAACCTAACTGACTGACCACGTCTAAATTCGTAATGGAATTACTAATCCAACCGTTACGACCAACTCGTGTATCGTATAGTAATCTATCGTGTTGCCATCGTGAAAAGTTAACCTAACCCTATTCGTGCCTATAAAATCGTAATGACTTTACTAATTCGACCGTTACGACTAGCTCGAATATCATATAGTTATCTACATATTTGTTGTTTTTGAAAAGTTGACCTAACCCATCGACCACATCTAGAAATCGTAATGCATTTATTAATCAGATAGTTACGATCAACTCAAATCTTATAGTCGTATAGTAATCCACCGTGTCATCACTTCAGAATGTAACCTAACCCTTTCAGCTATATTCGTACAATGACTTTACAAATCCAATCGTTACGACCAATTTAATTAAAGATCGCATACTACCGCGTTATCGCCTTAACAATTTAACCTAACCTATTGACCGTGTTTAGAACATATTGCATTTACTATTCTTATTGTTACGACGAACTTAATTAAAAATCACATACAATTTATCGCGTTCTCGTCTTAAGAGTATAACCTAATCTATCGATCGAGTCTAGAAATCATATTGCATTTACTAATTCGACCGTTATGACAAGGTCAACTAAATATTGCATTGTAATTCACCGCGTTACAATCTTAAAATTTTAACCTAACCCATCGACCACGTCTAGATATGCATATATTAATAATCAGACAGTTATGACCGGCTAGAATCTTATAGTCATATAGTAATCCACTGTACCATCGTGTAAAAAAAAACTAACTCGCTGACCTCGTATAATGCATTTACTAATTCAATCGTTACCACCACCTTAATTAAAAATCGCAACGAAATCTACTGCGTAATGTTTAACAATTTAACCTAACGCTACGACCATATCTAGAAGTCATAATGAATTTACTAATCCGACCGTTACGACCAACTTTATTAAAGATCGCATACAATTTACCGCGTTATCGTCGTAACAATTTAACCTAACCTATCGACCATGTCTATGAACCATAATGCATTTACTAATCCGACCGTTATAACCAGCTCACATAATAATCCACCGCATTATCATTTTAAAATTTTAACCTATTCCACCAACAATGCCATGAAACCGTAACACATTTACCAACCGGACCGTTCTGAAGTACAACCACCTCGATTATCGTAGGTTTATAATCCGAAATAATTAATCAAAATCCATGGCCGGTTTGGTTTTCCCCTAAAAAGTACCATTAAAATACACATTAAATACATACAATGAATTTGAAAAAATAATCAAAACTTTAATAGAAATTACATAAATGAAAAAAAGAAAGAAGATTATGTTAATTATTATAGGAGAAATAATAATTAACTTTTAAATGCTGCTTTATTCTTTTCCAAAGATATTTCAGCAGTATAAATAAGTGGACCTAGAGAGAGACGATAGATACAAAATACATACACTCAACAACACAGTACAGAAGAAGAAGAAGAAGAAGAAGAGAGAGAGAGATATACACTCAAAAGAGCTCTTCTCTCACTAGAGAGTTTCTGAAAATGGATAATAACAACAACATCAATAGCTTCATCCCAGCTGCTAATACCAATGACCAGCCCTCAAATGGCAACGAGGCTTTTCTCAAAAACCTCAACAAAAACTCGGTTAAGATATCCAAACCGGGTCGAAAACCTGCCGCTGCTGCTGGTGGTGGCTCTTCTTCGTCTTCATCAGGGCTTCAAATTCCGACCGGCACACAGGTGCCCATGCTCAGGGAGACCGACCCGCTCTATCCGGCTCATATGAATATGAGTCCGCCAACGCAGCCGCCGGTTTTCAACATCAGCAAAAATGACTTCCGTGAAGTGGTCCAGAGGCTCACCGGCGCTCCGCCTCAGGAGCGCCTTCAGCCGCCGCCGGCGGCCAGGCCGTTCAGCTCGAGGTTGCAGAGGATTCGCCCACCGCCGCTGGCTCAAATCGGTAACCGTCCGCCGATGATGATGAACTCATTTCCACCTAGGGCTCAGCAGAGCCAGAGTGAGTTTGGCTCGATGCTTCCGCCGCTTCCGGCGGTTCATCACGCGGCGGAGTCGCCGATCTCGGCTTATATGCGTGTATTGCAAAGCTCGGGGCCAGCTGGGGAATCAGTTCAGGCTCCTGCTCCTGCTCCGGCTCCGGTTCCTGCCCCTACTCGTCAGTTTGTGCCCCCTACTCGCCCGTTTGTGCCTCGGCCGGAAATTAGGGCTAATACTGAGCAAAACGACGGCGGATTGGTGGAGGAAACGCCTGCTGCTGCTTACATGCGCATGCTCCAGAATTCGCCCTTTGCTCCCAAAAATTTTAGGCCACGACAGCCTCCACCTGCTGCTCCTGCTCCGGTTCAGGTTTCGGCTCCGGCTCCGGTTCAGGCTTCAGCTCCTGCTCCAATTCATGGTTCGGCTCCTGCTCCAGTTAATGCTTCTGCTCCTGCTCCAGTTCCGGCTCCTGCTCCTACTCAGGCGTTTAATCAGCAGCAGCAGCAACAGAACTCGGCATTTGCATATCCGAATTCGCCCCTGCCATTTGGTTGCAACAATAGCCAACAGTTTGGAATGGTGTCTCCTGGAGGAATGCTGTCCCCGAGCTTGCTGTTGTCTCCCAACAGCACTCAATTTGGCTGGTCTCCCCAGCAGCTTCCTGTGTCGCCAACTGTACCGCTTTCGAGCCCTGCCTGGAGGGGCATGTGAGGAAGGGAATTTTAATGGAGGGGGACCTGACTGGTAAGCTGAGATGTATTTAGGGTCTATTTCTATGGAGTAATTTTTATTTTACTATATCAGTATATCTATAGCTGTGATGATGAAATGATGAATGATGATACTTTATTTTGCTGCACCTGTATATGGTTTGGAGAGATTGTTATAGTGGGAAGCTGTCTAATGTGTTTATATTGGGAGATGAAAGGAAGGAATGAAGGAAAGATTTAGGCATGTGCTTCATCAGTGTTTCTTTTGTTAGGTTAAAGTCAGTGCAGGTTAAAGGAGAAGTCAAGTTCTGTCTAGTTTACATGTAATCTTGGATTACCAAACTATTGGGGTTTATGAAATGGAAAAATTTTATTCTGCAAGTTTATCTTTTATTCTTGTTATCGTTATGACTTATGAAACTGTACTCATGTTTTGGTATTCCGGTTCTGAAATTCCGTTTGAAATGAAATTTTGTATTCTTGTTTTGATATTCCGGTTTATGAAATTCCGTTTGTTATGGATCAGCCTTCTTGATTCCAAGCTTTCTACGCTATTACATGATTTGTGTTACTATGAGCTATCATGTTATATTTATTCGTAATTTGTTAATACTATGGCAATCCAAATGGTACAGATTGCATGTCATTGATGTGTCGTGTTAGGTTTTATTGATAAGTTCTACCTCATGCCTTTTCCAAACAATGTGCATGACAGGACGTATGTCCACGTTCTTTTTTTGGAGAAGGCATGCATTTTTGTAAAAGCACATTTATAGGTGATGAAGAATTGCTGTTCATGTGTTGTTAAATGTGTCTGTACTATGTAATCCCATCATTAACTTGTCAAGTTGGATGCAGACGAATGCCATTTAATTTTATGTTAGTGAATAGACTGCTAAATGAGCATTATCTTTACAGTCTATTTGAGTGATTCTACCTGTTATAGGATGGATTCCTTTTTATGGTAATAAGATGATTCATTTCTTTGAAAGTAGAGCGGCTGTCTTGCACACTTGTGATTGTATATATAGGTAAGGATAAATTACCGCGTACTAAATGTGGACTTGAGCCCCTTTCTATGTTATTAACTGGGACAGACATAAATTATCTGTTTAATTCTACATGATAGAACTTTTGAGACTAATGATGTCATTACTTTATGAGTTAGGAATCTTTTCAATAGGGTTTAGGTGCTTTCCTCGTGTAGGATAATGTATCATTTTTTAAATTTTGGGATGGCATTTATTGGTAAAAATGACAAATCTAAGGTCATGCATATTCAATGAAGCTCTAAGCTAATTTCTAATGATATTTGGTTGTCCTTTGTGATATACTGTACTAGATAAAGATGAAGGGACGAAGTGAGCAGTATTCAAGCGATTCCTTCTATAGTAATAAGATTTAATTCATAATCCTTGACAGTGCATATTATTATTTCTGATCATCCTAAATTGTGAACAACGTTCACACATGCTCTCCTTTTTCTTGGATTATTTTTTTTGGACATGGTTTGTTATTTGACGTCCAGCCGGTATCTAGCCTTAGCCTGGTATGATCCATCACAGCTGAACTTGTTGCTCAGATTGTTATAGTCCAGGTAATATTTCCTCTACTTTGCATTAACTTGTGCTTTTATGTCAACTGTCTATCTCTAGTAAATTCTGTATATGATTATCTCTTTGAGCACGCTGATTATCGCCGATGTTTATATCATGATATTTATATAGTTTCTCGCTCTGTGCTCGTGTTTGACTGGTTGATTTCCCTGCTGACATAATGCACTGGAAACTAGCAGGATTTTCTGTATCTGATTAGGCGGTTTGGTTACGTAGCAATGTACTGATTATGATCCATGGATCCAAATTTAGATGATATGCATGAATTGGTCTTTTAGGACCAGGGTGTAAAGATGGTAATATAAAATAACTTTTTCTTGCATTTCAAGATTTTCGTAAATTGTGGAAAAGTTGGAAGCTTTTCCGCAATTCACGAAAATCTCGAGTGTTTCCAGTTGTAGTAAATTGTTGAAATCCCTGTTACCCGTTTTATGTTAGGACATTCATATTTTCTGTCGTTTTGCCTTTGCACTTAATTTTTATTTCCCTAGGGTTTTTTTTTGTCCTTCACGTAAAATGCTAATTTTAGTAGTTCAAGCAGAAACTGGAGACTGTCCTTAATTTTGTTTTTGAGGATGAAGAATGCAATTCACCTTATTTATTTACTTTTGAGAGTATGAGACATTTGGATGATAAATATTGGTATTCTTGTATTGTGGCTTTCGCATGGTGTGCAAGTAATTTTAGTCTGTGTACAGCCAATGGTGGAACGGAATAGAAGGGATTTGCGTGTTTACATTCTGTCACTGTGGATCTTGTATATCTGGATTTGTGTTTGTTGGGTTCACCATGCATTCTGTCTTCTTTCCATCCGTGCTTTTCATTTTCATCAATGCCTTTTGTCCATAATTGTTCCAATACAGAAGCATATCTTCTGTAATTTTGTGGTGTGCGAAGTGGTTGTGTTAGCAATCAATGAATGTATGATTTCCATAATTGGAGTTGCGACGTGTGGCAATGAGCTGCTTCAGAAGTAGTCAGGGTCTCAGCGTAAGCCAGTTGAGGAGCCAGAAAATCTGTTACTACAGTTGAGCAGAAAGAGATTCTGCAAGAAGCTGGATATATAATGATTCAGGATAGAATGGACATGGATTATAAGCCTGTATCTGGATACAAGTCAAGCAGCCAACAGGTTTTGTTTATCGTTGAATGTATGTTATTCGTAAGATGTTTCTTTTGCTTCTGCTTCAGTTACCTACACTGTAGATCTGTTTGATATCACGCATATTAGAGTTCAATTTCACTGTTTGGTTGCGTAAGTTGTAGTATTTGAATTATGTGCAGATATTACAGCGATGATCTATTGATACTGGAGATTGGTGCGAGAGTGTGACCAATATTTGGACATAATGTTTAATTTCTTTCTGAATCACTTACTTTTGCACTTCATTTTGAGGGGCTATGATGAGATCATATTGTCTCTTTTTTGCCATTGATAGTGAAGCATGCTTGGTTGCTTTACTCTAGTGTGGAGCTCTTTAATAGCTTTCTCTTTTCCCATTAAAGCTATGGTGGAGATGTATATACCTGGATTTCTACAAAATACTATTCCTACTTCCTTATTTACTTACTTTGGATTTTGAGGTTGTTGATGCTAACATTAAAGAGTTGATTGCCTCTATTTGGAATTTGGATGTTTGTTTTTGTCCTTTAAATCTTCAGTTTCCCTGTGGGGCACAGCCCCATTGACACCTTTTGCACATCTCAACAGTCAACACCCTCTCAAATCTGAATACTTGCACAGTGCTAATGAACTTGATTCCTAGCTAGCCTCTCAAATATACCCATGGATTAAATCGTTGGTATATGCCTGTAGGGATATGTTTCTTAACTTGCAAAGTACTAAGTGTTCTAAAACAGTTTCAAATTTCATACTTATTCATTTCATCTAGGTGAACTAACCTAGATGTTTTGGTACTGTTTATCCCATTTCAGTAAAGATCCTAAAGACGAGATTATAGCCAAATCAGGGGATCAGCCGGAAAAATTGCAACTACATTTCAATATTTCTCTTCCAGAGAAGACCAGCTAGTAGGAGAAACTGATAAAAGTAAACACGAGTCACCGAGGTAAAGTTATGTCTGCATCCAACCAGTTTCAAATCTCAACAATCATAAATCATTTCAGTATACGCCAGTTTCTAACAGTAAGTGGTAACAAAACTAGAATCGCCAGAAATTCAAGGACAACACTACAACACCATTACATTAAAAATTTCTGCAGTGTATTTATTGAGTGAGATACATGATAATAAGCCATGAGGGCATTATGACACAAGAAGGTATATAAGTTAAGGGAACAATCAGGACCCTAAGGGAGCATTCGGAAGAATCATGCGCTGTTCGTATTCGGTGCTGCCAAACGGATTTGGCATTGCTGAGTACTAATCCACCAGGCAGCACTCCTCATATATAATTTGGGTGTGGGTTAAGAAGGGAAGAACGAAGAGAAACAGTAAAACAATGGGAAAAAAAGAAAAAAGAAAAAAAAGAAAGCATCAAGAACATCCTGCATAGTTGTTGAGATCACCCCAAATTAATTCCTCCACTTCTTCCCACGAATTTGCAGTTCTCGCTTCTTTCCAGAGGCTGAAAATAGCTCCCAAAATGTTTTCTTCATGTAAAATACAATAGCACCTGAATATCATTCAACCACTCAGCATGTTAGTGCCATTTGACATGATGCGATAAAGAAAACAAAATGCTCACGAAATGGGAAACCAATCATTTCCAAGCTAACATATGGAAGTATCAACTAGCAGTAAAAGTTAATGGTGTATAATTGTCATCAATGACCAGTTTCAACTTACATTGTCCGGTAAGAAAGTCGACCAAACTTTGTATCCTTTGCGGATTCTTTCAGTGATTCTTTTCTGATAAGAGGAAGTTTATAACTATCAAGGAATTGCTTCAGATGATCAGGATCTCCCCGAAAGACATCGAGATGTATTGGAATAAGGTCAAGTATGGGATCCCCTGTAGAATTCAAATGTCAATTTTCACTTGATCTCTCTGGGTTTAAATAAATGAAATTGTACATCACTGTAGTGTCTAGTATGTGTGCTTGTGATCCAATCATTCTCTGGTGACCAGAAGATAGTTAAATAAGCAAGTGCAATGTTCCGAAAATAACTCACCTATTGACAAATCGCTAAAATCAAGGATGTGACTAGGATACCAAGAATGCTTTTGGCCACTGCATCCGTTAGATATTTTTTCACCTGCCTCACAAGGTCTCATGTAAATGTTGTCATCCATGACATCCGAGTGTATCCAGGTGCAAGATTTTGAGAACTCTGCTTCATTCTTCACACAAGAACGAAAAAAAGATGTACACGTTACGACATGGAGATTTACAAATAAGTTAAATGATAGAGTTAAGGAGTCTGGTATTAAGTAAAAAGACACGAAGCAGAAAAAGAACAAAGCAAAGTTAATACCTCAAATACATCTAGGAACTCTGTTAATTCCTGAGGGACATACTGATCAACTATGTCTATCAATTTGCTCGGAATTGGATCCCCCCTGGCAAGATTGGAGGAAAAGATCAGAGAATTAACAATACTTATCCTTAAAAAAGGTGCATTCATCAAATTAATAGAATTCATCATGTACGCTACCAGGCAGACAAATTAAAAAATGCTACGCAACAAATAACCAATCTGTTCATGAACATTCTTAGATAAAGAAGTTGTAAACTTCAAACATCACTAGTTATCTTCAAGAATCAAGATGCACTAAACATCACCGGAAAGAGGCGACGGAGAGGTTGGCAGCAACAGGGAGAGGAAGAAGAAAGAACGGAGAAGGGTTTGATGGCTACTAGGAGGAAAGAAAGAAGTTTCTATATTTAAGTGGAGGGTGAAAATGGCTTAAAAATACTCAATTAGGCGCGGCCGCTCAAGGGTGCTATATACGTTTGTACCAATCTGGAGAATCCCGGAGCGGCACAGGTGTTTGGCGTCGTGGAGCGGCCGCCATTAACAATATGATCTGGAACATATCATAAACCACTGTTTAAGATCTTTACTATGAGGCACTTATAAAGTGCACAAATATGCTTCAACCAATGTGGATTTAGGTCTTTGAGAACTCAAGTTTTACAAACTTATCCAGTGATAAGAGTTTATAAACTTTCCTCTATCAAGCTGGAAGTGGAGGTTTCATTTGAGCTATATAGAGATACCTTATTCATTCACATATTCTTTAAGATCTCTTCCTTAATACTATAATTCCGTGTGTGCATGTGAGAGGGAGTGAGATTAAAGAAATACTGTACCATTCTTTCAAACGTTTAGAAACATCTTTCCTTTTCCTGTTTAAGATGCTTATAAATAGTTCCCGTTCAGCAGCACTGCCATTGCAATTGGGCTTTTTCCCTGAAATTCCGTTGACATGTGAGTGATGTGTTTCATCTTCTTGAATCATTAGCCTGGAACGAATTGGAGATGTTAAAGGCACGGGCAGAAGGTGAAGATTACGCAACTGTTCTCCCAAGAAAGAAGCCAAATTTAGGGCATCTTCTGATGAAATGACATCTCTTCTGCAGATTAAACAGTGTCAACCAGAGTCACAACAGCTTAACTCAAAGAAATAAGCAATGCTTCAAATAAAATTATAACAAACATAATTGTAATATTAATAAATAGATGAGAACGTACATCTCCGCAAATATTTTTCCTGTGCATCTTTTTATCATGATATAAGGCCATATAAAAGAGCTTTGGCCAGAATTTCCAGACTCATATAATGGCTGACCAGCTTTTTGGTGCTCAAATTGCTTTTTGCCCCATACACCAAATGGGAAATCAACCTGTTTACACTCTGTAGACATGAGATTGCAACTGTCGAATCCCTCAGGTATGCTGCTACCATCCCAGGGATATACTTTGTATGATCCATTTTCAAAAATAAGTATCCCACTCGCCAATACAGTTGGTATGTAATTCTTCAAAGGGGAGTCCAATTTATTCAATAGACTGTGGAACTCGAGCTGTAACAAATAATATTTAGTGGGTTACTAATCACTATGAGAAGACATAAGAACAGAAATAACAAGCCATACTAATCATACTTCTGTTGCTAAGCCATAAAGAGAAGCTTCCAGCCCTCCTTCAACAAATATTTTTATCACATTGTCACCAACAAGATAGACCTGTCAAAATATATAAAATCATTCTCGTTAATTCCTTTTCGTATTTGTAATTGAACCCCTTAAACATCGAGGATAATTTTAAAAGATTCCTGCACATCCTGTCATTACAGTCCTTCCCATTCCAGCAAACAAGATTTGGTAGTAAAATTTAGCTGGGTTGACTTGATGTTATTTATTGACATGATACATCTTTTAAAATTCAGTGACACAGTTGCCTGAAGTTTAACGTAAAATAAACATATCAAGCCTGAGCTGAATTAACAATAGATCACTTGTGCAGCCAAGATAGAGATCATAGAACTTACAGGATTGCTACCAGTGCCAACAGGAAGTGATTCATCCGGAAGAGGTGAGGCTAATCCATGAAAACCACAGATTTCTGTCGCCCGTTCAGACCATTTTCCAACATCGAGTGCAATACAGGCCCCCTAAGACAGAAAAATAAATAAATAAGTAATAATGCAGATGTTCATTACCCAACCGTTAAATAGACCATTCAAGCTCAAACTAGTAATAAAATATAGAAAATTCACTCATGAAGCAAGATAAGAACCATAAAGTATTAATAATGGCAACAAACTAGAGATCAATAATCAACTTTGGAATTAAAATAACTTCAAACAGGTATATTAATCGGTGAATTTAGTTGAGAAGTCAGTTGACCAGACAATAAGAGAATTAGTAAAACAGAGAAGACCAGCTCTTTCCATACTAGATATTATGATATGTCTGGACAGTGGAAACCTTGGATTATTTCAAACACAGAATTTCCATTAAAAACAAATAACTTGACCGATCTTGATGAACTTTTATCATAAAACCGAATCCATGTTTACTTATGACATTTATATTAAGCTTCCAACATCAGGCTATTATGATTTACAAGTCGGCAATACCTTCCATATTAGGTCTCTGAGGTCTGGTCTTTTAACCCAAAGTTTCCACAGCCAACCTCGCATTTCCCGCTGCCCTATGCAGTTGCTAGAGCTCCACAGAGAACTATAATGGTCCCTTTCTTTATCCAGAAACATAGATAAGAAATTTATATCATAAGAATATTCCAGATTAGCCAGCCAGCTATGTGTAGATGTGTCATTTGTATCGTTATCACAGGTTGTCTTCTCAGAAGATTGACATATCCTTACTCTCTTCTCTTTCCTTGTAAGATCAGAATAACTGGAATTATCTTCGCCACACTGGTTATTTTTCTCGACAACCTCAAGAACACCCTCGCCAAGAGCAAGTAGCCCAGCACGAGTGACACCTTTATGATGAAAACCAGGGGCCATGTCTAAACACACAAATTCAAAGTTGTTGGAGTTTACAAAATTCTGTGTCACAGCAACTGATGTCTCCAGATTTAACACACAGTGCCACCATCCACTCGGCACATATATCGTCTCCCCTGGGAGTTGGGTACACTCTATTGGCTTGTCTTCATCCGGAAGAAGAGGATAGCAATCCAGCCACCACTAAAATAATAAATGAATGTTTTTTATTATTGAAAAAGAAAACAAGGAGGGAGACAGAAATAAGTTGTGGCTTATAAATATAAAAAATAAAGTTTATAGGGGCAATACCTGCAACGAGGTTGGTGTTTCAATATTGACATCACCATCATCTTCATTTACATGCACTGTCACTCCTAAAGGAACTCTTCCAGGAGGGTACAGTGCCCACCTGCTCAAAATCAAGACTGCACTCAAATCATACTGTGGGAAATCACTATATATGAAGCTTCTATTCTGCAGTAAGAACTAAATGTGTGTTTGCAAATGCTTTTATAATGTGATTTTGGCATGCTTTTGTTAAAATTAAAAAAAAATTGATTTTAATTAAAAGTTGTGGGTGTTTGATATTTTAGTTTAGAAGTAGCTTAAAGTTTTAGAAGTAAAAGCTGTAGTGTTTGGCGAATTCAATTAAAACACTTGTTTTTAGTTAAAAAATAATTACGAATTGCTTAAAGCAGGTAGACGCATCAATTTACTTGCTTCACAACTTCTGGCGGTTACCTGCTTTTTTCAGGAGAAGTTGCAGCAGAAGTTATGAAATAAAACACTAAAAAATTGCTTTTATTACTTTAAAAGCAAAAAATCATTTTTTTAAGCATTTGCAAACACTCACTAAGAGGAGTTGTATATAACTTTTCTTTGGATATTCTTATTAATGAACTTGAGTTTGTAAAGGAAAGCAGCAATTAACACTACTTCTGTTATTTTGATTTCATTGGGAGGAAAATAAACCAATAAAAATGTCAGGAGGAAAATGATTTGAAGTGATTTGTGCAACATAAGTCCACTTAAAAGACTAGCTGAGGTTGAGATTAACATGTTAACAAATTTATATAATGCACATTAGGAAGTGCACATTAGTTTATATAATTAACACCAGGTTTAGCCATTTAGACAATTACTTTGGAAGGAGGAAAATAATATAAATTTTAAAATTAAAGATTAAAGAACGCACATTTATCCATTTTTTAAGAAAAAGAAAAAAACCCAATACATAGTATGGGATTATTTTCCGGGATCAGGGAGGGCAACCGTGCCTACCTGCCCCAAACTGGATCTGCCAGGGTTGGTTCTCTGCATCTATATTTTGATACTTATTATTGCTGAAAATCTCACAGATCTAGCAAATTCGTGTGATGGGGCCAGTATAAACTAGCAGAACAAAGAACTGCAGTCTTGGGATAAAAAATAAGTTGAAGAAAGATTTGCAGTTGCTATTATAGAATTTTTATAAAACCATTTGTTATAACCGATAAAGATGCTATTCGATACATGAATACATAATACATGGTGAACAGTCGATTAATTATACCTCTTGCGCCCACAGAGAAGTGTATTCCATGCACTAGTGAGAGCTGGATCCACATGCCAAGATGCCCCAGACCTCTCTGGTCCAATAATAAGCCATCTATAGGCTGGTCGTTCTTCATTATCCAGTACATCAAAATAATCTTCTTGAAATAGATTAGGTACACTGTAATCCTTCAAAAGGTCAGGGGCAACTTCCCCGAACTACAACAATGAAACTTCGTGATCAATAGACCACCACTTCAAAATTAATTCAAAATAATGCATATAACCTACGCACCTTGTCATCAAACACGTAAAGAGGATCTTCATCCTGTTGAATTTGTGTATACGACAGATAATCCTTGAATTTCATACTGATTTTTTTTGTACTCCTCTGAGATATTCTAAACTTTGTATCTGGATACTTCTGTAAAAGCTGTTCAGGTGTCCATGATTTTCTTGCCGGCCAATTATCAGCCAATCCATTGATCATAACCTGTTACACGAGTTGCATTGATTGACTGAATGTGTAAAAGGTCAAATTGTCCTCGAGCACCAATCAAATGAAAGACCATGGATTACAGAACCACAAAATTGTACATGAAGTGCAGGAAACCATCAGAAGGATGTTTAGCTAGTCTAAAATACAAAATCACAGAAAGCCACTTGAAAGTTGAAACTGCAATTTAACAAATCGGCATCATGGGGCATGAGTTGTGGTATTTGACAGGTGCAGATTTTTGGTAGAATAAGCAGCATCATTTAGTTTTTCTAATGACAAAATTACATTGACATACCGGTTTTTTACCATCGTACTCCTTTGAAAACTCTTCCAAAGAGATGAGATCCTTTCTCTCCACATTACCGTTATCAAAAGAAAACCCGCTTAATGTGGTATAACATCGATATAGTCTTCTATATAGGAACAAAGAATTGAATCCTGCATGAAGAAACTATCAGCATCCAAACAAGAAGATAATCCTCACAAAGGTTACTAAATCCAATCTACAAATATTAAACTTTACCATCAAAGGACAAAGGTTTTTTGCAGTCTTCATTACATGCATAAGGCAAATCCAATCTGTTATTATAGCAAGACAGAAAAGTAAAGAAAACAATGAGACTTCTCCATAAGAGATAGCAAAAAACAGAATAAAATAAAAACTA
>JAQRGC012280428.1:0-10666 GCA_028659135.1 Plantago lanceolata
CTCAACAACGGTTGGTTACGTATGATAAAACTAAGTCCTTGAGTTTCCATCACCATGTAACCATCAACCAAAAACAGTTGGAACAATTTCCAACTCATCAATATTGCAGGAGCCTCACATTCGCGATCAAAGATCCTGTAAGAAAGGCATTGCTTTATGGTGACATTATATTGTTACAGACCTTTCTTGATTTCTCGGTGTGTTTGATATCCCCTACTTCACGTCTTTTCATGCCCTCAATTAAAGTCAGCGGACCATAATTTAATTTCGCATATTATTAAAAAGGACCCCTAGACCTAGAGTAATTTAATAAAATATTTAATATTGTTATATACGGATTACCATCCATTGATGCTTCTATATTTTGAAGGGTTTGTTCATTAATCTCAATTCTCAAATTAATCCGAAAAATTACGAAGGTAAAAAGCAATTAATTTTTTTTTTACATCATCCTCACTATTCGCGGGTGCGCAAAGCCCAAACGGTATTTTCTCGCTCTTCATTTCATCTCTCTTCTCTTTCATTTCATTTCTCTCTCTCTCTCTCTCTAAACATCATCACAAATGCAATCATGGCAGCAATGCAACAACTCAAATTCGACAACAACAATCATTAATCATGGAATCAAAGCTCATTGATCTCCTCGATCACCTCATCTCCATCGCCATGTTCTGTTGATAATCCAACATCTAATTTCACGGTGATCATTTCTCTCACTCTGTTCTCAATTCTGTTTTTTGTTCGTTCATTTTCGGAATCCACCTCGTTAGGTTTCGTTCATCCAATCGGATGATTTCAATTATATCATATAGGATTATTTTCGTTGAGATTGATTGATTGATTGATTGATTGATTGATTGTATCTGAGTTTACGTGCATGGTAAATAGGTAATAATTGAGAATTTGAGATCATGGCAGTAATGTTGATTATGTTCCTGTTGAAATCGTTGTTCGAATGATACGTTGTTAATTTGATTTTTCAAATTGTGATTGTTGTGGGTGATTAGCAGTTACCAGGAAAAAAAATGAGTTTCGTTGGTGTCGTAGTCTCGGATCAATGGCTTCAGAGCCAATTCACTCAAGTGGAGCTCCGGAGCCTTAAATCTAAAGTACGTAGCCGCGTTGTAGAATTTGTTCTTCGATTTCTGGTGAAATGTATATGCATATGCTTCTTATGTTCATTTGTAAAATGGTTGTTTTGTGTGCTGTTGGTGGAATTAGTATATCTCGGCGAGGGCTATATCCGGGAAGGTTACATTGGCAGATTTGCCACCGGTGATGGTGTCTCTCAGGGCCATTGCTGGACTATTTACGGTGGAGGAGATTAAGGATATATTGAGTGAGGGCGTCCCTAATCCCGAACAAGAAATTGATTTCGAAAACTTCCTTCGTGTAAGTACTTATGTTCTTTTCTTTTCTTTTCTTTGTTTGTTTTTCGTATTTTATCAGCCTCATGCGTGCTCGGTGCTTTACATAACCAAAGGAGTCATTTGTGTGCATATGTTGTGCAGGCATATTTGAATTTGCAGGCTAGGGCGGCACCAAGAAAGGCCAACGCGGGTGTATCTGGATTGCTGACACATTCATCTTCATTCCTGAAAGCGACCACCACTACACTTCGGCATACGATAAGTGAATCAGAGAAGTCATCTTACGTTTCCCACATCAATAGCTTTCTAGGAGAAGATCCGTTCCTGAAGAAGTATCTTCCTCTAGATCCAGCTACCGATTCTCTCTTTGATCTTGCAAAGGATGGTGTTCTTTTATGGTGCTGACTCCGACGTATAATAGTCCTCATTTTAATGAAATGTAGTGGGAAAATATAATCTGCTGACCTGCCTAATTACATTTTGCAGTAAGCTCATCAATGTGGCTGTATCTGGTACTATAGATGAGCGAGCTATAAATACGAAGCGTGTGTTGAATCCGTGGGAGAGGAATGAGAACCACACTCTATGCTTGAATTCCGCCAAGGCGATTGGATGCACAGTGGTGAACATTGGCACGCAGGACCTAGTTGAAGCTAGGGTAAGAAAGACATTGTTGAAGATATTCAACAATTTTTCGTCATTGAAAGTTAAATGATCGTGTGTTCTTGTTCGTATTTGCAGCCCCATCTAGTCCTTGGATTGATCTCTCAAATAATCAAGGTATGCTATGTAGCCATGGTTATTTTCAGCAAAAATTTGAGATTGAACAATTGTCACTTACAACCGGGATTTTGTGGAACCATTAGATTCAACTGTTGGCTGATCTTAATCTGAGGAAGACTCCTCAACTTGTGGAACTGGTTGAGGACAGCAAGGTATAAACAACTGATTAGTCGTATTCTTACCATTATCTAACAGTCGATCGAATGCATTTTTATTCTGTTGCGTGCTTATTATTTGTTACCCGAAATGCAGGATGTGGAAGAGCTTATCAGCTTATCCCCAGAGAAACTTCTTCTAAAATGGATGAACTTCCATCTAAAGAAAGCAGGATATACGAAGACAGTTTCTAACTTTTCAACTGATCTAAGGGTTAGTCTATACATGATAAGTTTACAGATGAACATCGTCATGGTTTGAAATATACAACTCAAACGTTCTGCATGGCTAATATAGAGCCATCATGAATGATCTTTATGTAATTTGAACTATTTACTGTCTAACTTATATTCCATAACTTTAGGACGGAGAAGCTTACGCCCACTTGCTCAATGCTCTTGCCCCTGAACATGGCACGACTACCACACTTGAAACTAAAGATCCTACTCAAAGAGCAAGCTTGATTATTGAGCAAGCAGAGAAGTTGAATTGCAAAAGATATGTCACTCCAAAAGACATCGTTGAGGGTTCAACAAACCTTAATCTTGCATTCGTCGCTCAAATATTTCATAACAGGTAGATGCCACTTTGAGTATCTCTTATCTACCTCTCTGATGTTATGTCCCAAGTAAGCAGAAACATGCATAAGTGATCCTGTGATTATTGTTTCAGAAATGGACTATCTACGGACACCTCAAAACTATCCTTTGCGACGATGATGACAGATGATGCTCAAACTTCACGGGAAGAGAGATGCTTCCGGCTTTGGATCAACAGTCTTGGAGTTGATAGCTATGTCAATAATTTATTTGAGGATGTCAGGACAGGGTGAGTTGTCATTTCTCTCTTAGTGTTATGTTTAGCAGCATGAATATTGCTTAATATCTTTGCGTCCTGCTTACAGATGGGTTCTTTTGGAAGTGCTTGATAAAGTTTCTCTTGGATCTGTAAATTGGAAACATGCTTCAAAGCCTCCAATCAAAATGCCTTTCCGGAAAGTTGAGAATTGCAACCAAGTAATTAGCATTGGGAAGCATTTGAATTTCTCCCTCGTTAATGTTGCTGGAAATGATATTGTTCAAGGAAACAAGAAACTCATCTTAGGTAACAACTTTCCAAACCTGCTTCTAAAGTGCATTTGCTCCTGAGGAAAGCCCTGGTGCATCATTGGTTTCTTGAAATGAAACGTATCATTGATCGTCTTTGCTACTACATGCACTACCTTTCCAGTTACCTATCATGTATCTACTGCTAGTCTGCTACTACCTTCTTGTATGGTTAAAATATGTATTTCTCCTTAACTTTCTAATTGTTTCTCTTGGTCAGCTTTCCTATGGCAGTTAATGAGATTCAGTATGCTCCAATTGTTGAAGAACTTGAGATTCCATTCGCATTCTCAAGGAAAGGAGATAGCTGATGCTGACATACTGAATTGGGCTAACGATAAAGTTAAGAAAGCTGGTAGAAAGTCACAAATAGAGAGCTTCAAGGTACTACCAGAACATCGATTCATTTGGCGTATCTTTCTGCTTGTATGTGTACGGTGTATCTCCATAAGCATAAATATTTATATTTTCAGGATAAAAACCTCGCGACTGGAAAATTCTTTCTTGAGCTACTTAGTGCGGTGGAGCCAAGGGTTGTTAACTGGAGCCTTGTCACGAAGGGTGATACTGGTATGCTGTTCTGAACACGATATTCTTCTGATGATGCACTCTCCTACGGGGAGCTAATCTCTCTTTACTTGTTATTTGCAGACGAGGATAAGAAGTTGAATGCAACATACATCATCAGTGTTGCTCGCAAGCTAGGTTGCTCTATATTTTTATTGCCGGAGGATATCATGGAGGTAAATCGTTTATTGGCTTGAAAGTATACAAGTATTGAATTTTATGATGGTTCTTTATCTTTTTCTGCCTCAGCATTTTGAGTTGATGTAGTACACCCTCACAAACCAACACATATTTTTGTTTATTTTGTTCGGTATGATACAGGTGAATCAGAAAATGATCCTAACATTGACAGCAAGCATCATGTACTGGAGCTTACAGCGCAACTCTGACGAAGGGGATGGGGCATCCCCTTCAGCACCTCGAGATGCATCCCCATCCCCTCGTGCACCATCTGTAGATGGTGACAGCGAATCTGCAGATGTTTCTAGCTTGTCTATCGATGATGGAGCATCAGCTTCCCCGAATGAATAGCCTTCTAAGTACATGATAATACTTTGCTTTGGATACATTAAGTTGCGATATCACTTGATCTATTTACTCAATTTCTGTCAAAGTTGAAGTAGATATAATGTCTTACATTCATGCTGGAAACAGCATTTTTACTTGTCCTTTTTAAGTTTTCTTCCCGTGCATCAATGGAGACAAAGATCGCAACCTGGAGAAGGAAAACAGAAGAAAGGTAGCTCGTATGAGTTCTTGTGCGGTCAGGCCTTCAATTTTGGTTGCCCTTTAGATGATCAGATACTGGTTTTCTGTATTTAGACAATTATAAACTCAGAAGGAAAATGTAAGACTTTGCAACATGGCTGGGCACAAAATGCATGCCTAGTTATTATTGTAATAATTGTTCAATTCTTTCTGAAGTAGTACTACTTATGCTCACAACCTTTAGGTGTAGCACTTTTAGAGAGAATCAGACTTTTATGAAATGCTCGTGGATCTAACAATGGATTAAAGTTCATATGAGACTGATCTACAAAACAAAAATACAAACTATTGCTTCTATTTGTACAAAATGGAGTACCAGAATTCGGATCAACAGCCAAAATACAAGAATACAAGTATCTCAACAGTTCGAAATCGAACATCTCTACTGTGTAATGGCCCCTAAAGTACTTCTCAATGTGAGTACATGTATTCTATTGATTCTGTGTACTACACATTACAACAAGGTATGAAAAACAAAATTCTGTGTTCCAGTTCCTCAGACTAACGTCTAAGACAATATCTTAATTAGACAGTTTGCCCAAAAACATCAATAATGTTTATTCTGTTTCATCAGAATTTTCCTGCTTTGCCACGACAACAAGCATTTCAAGTCGCTTGTCAAAAAGCAGAGCACTTTCATCTCTTTCGTCAAGTTCGGCAGCTTCAGCCTCGAGCCATTTTTCTCGCAAATCATCAAGGACATTATTTCCTTCTGTTGTATTTACCTCAGCTCCAGGGGCGCTTGGAGCTGTTGTTCGGAGCGAGGAATCTCCAGATGGTGGTGGAAGAGTCAAAAGCATTGCCCGAAACTCAGGTGTTTCTGCGAAAGTCTCAAAGTTGCATGCCATTGTGTCTAGACAGTACTCACGAATCTTCGACACGCCATACCTTCAAGAAGAACAAAAGGAAATTTCTGGATTAAACAACAGCATTATGAATTCATAAAAAATGTGTCATGTTTACGTATTCCTAACTGCACATAAGCATTTCGGCTTCCAAGTTAATAACTATCACTAAATCCTGTTACCGCCAATCAGCGCATGTGTAGCAAAGATAGAATATTAGCAAATAAAATCATAATAGATGCAGTTCAAAGGGAAACACTGTGTACAGCTCAGACTCACCATGTTTATGATGGCAAATTTGGTAAATTCTTATAAAAGTCAGATTTTCTTAAACATGAAAAAAATCAATAACTTTTATACCCAAGTGTTGGACACACTCTTCTAATGTATACCTAATAAAATGTTATTTTCCTATTATTTAGCAAAGTCAGACTTTCACAGGACAAATGTTTTACTACAAGGTATATATTGAAGACTCATCTACACTAAGATCAAATAATATTATATTATGCCTCACTTGCCTCTAAGAATGTTATCTAGATTATAGTAACTTAAAATACACCCTTACTCCTACATTTCTTTCACAAATTAATCGATATCTGACATGAGTAGCTCTGTGTCAGAGAACTTTAGCCCACCTAGTACATATGATGAAAGTAGAAACATAATTAACACCTCATTGAATATCATTAAAGACAGACAGAGTGGCAGACAAAAGGAATCGTGAAGCATACATGTCAGACAATAGCAACCAATGACATAACTCTGCGGGCGATATCATTTGTAATTGTGGTAGTAGTGCATCAGCTACTGCACGTTTAAGAGGAAATAATAGGTATCTTGAAGCAGCATCAAACATTTCTTCAGCCTGCATCACCAAAGATTGAATAAAACACATAATAAGTAACAATCTAACACCTATTACAAAATTGTAGTTGAAGTGTTGAACCATAGCATACCTGATCAGGGTCTATGTCACTCAGACCATCAGTATACCTGGAGCAGCAAAAAATCACTGGTTTAGATTAAAGATGAAGTACATTGACAAATGACAACCCATATTTTTTTATTTTCTTTTTGGTCCTAGTCTCAATGCATCTATTTGTATATTGGCTAATGACTTTACAATTAACAAAGATCACTTTCCTAGACAAATACATCAGGAAATAAATCATGGGAATTGCAGTTAATTGCTAAGCAGACATGTCACTGATCATCAACACAAAGGTGGAACTTGAGTTGTACACATTCTATATAGTACTTTTTGCGCTTTTAGTATGAAACCAGCTATACATGACATTCTGATACATATAAAATATGTATAAACTTGCAAGTATATGACACGGTGGATGTTCTGAGTCGGTGTAAACTATTGCATAGAAAATTGCTATGCTATCTTAGGTGTATGTCATATGCTGGGACAAAAGGTGGAAAAGACGACAGATTAAAGAAGTGCTTACATATATTCTACTTTTTGCGCTTTTAGTATGAAACCAGCTATACATGACATTCTGATACATATAAAATATGTATAAACTTGCAAGTATATGACACAGTGGATGTTCTGAGTCGGTGTAAACTATTGCATAGAAAATTGCTATGCTATCTTAGGTGTATGTCATATGCTGGGACAAAAGGTGGAAAAGACGATAGATTAAAGAAGTGCTTACATATATTCTATCATCTTCTGAAAAGCTGTCATGCTCAGATCATGCTCTTCAAGACAGGGAAGACCCTGATCAGGTAAAGAACCTCTCCCTTCAGGAAAGTCTTTCATCCGGGACAGTCTGGCCCTGAAGTACTCAGATCTTGATGACAAAACAACTTGATGGCAGCGAAATATCTTATTCTCGACTCTGACACAAACATCTGCAAGATCCTTTCCTACACTTGTCTGTTTTGAATCAACAAGAGTATTATGCAGGCTAGGTACTTTGAAAGAATTGCCAAGAGACAATTGAAGGAAACGGCTCAATGAAGCAGGTAGACGATCTTCTTCAGGGAGAGAAATACCCTGCAAGATGAATCTCTTCTGAGAATCATCAATATCTCTGAGAGATTTGTAGTCTGCATTTTTTTGATGATAGATTTCTTTTTCTAACAGTGCTTGTAAAGACTGGCACTTGCAGACTTTGCAAATTCTAACAAGGTCTTCCATGTCATCAACTGCGACCTCTAGCCTATCAGAATAAAAGAAGTGTACGAGGCTAAAGAACGATGGGTAAGAGAGTTTTTCCTTAAATCGTACTTCCCTTTTGTCCTTCCAAACATTCTCAAATTGTTTCTTAAAGAACGGGGAGCGGGCACTCAAGATAAGCCTGTGAGCTTCAAGGGGCCTTCCTTGCACATAAAATACAATATCAGGAGGAGAGTAGCTCGAACTCGATTCCCCATTGGACGAATTACCTACTATTGCATTTTCAGTAACTACATAACATAAGCAAGGAAAGGAAATATAACAGTACTCATGTAATAATCATAATCGTCTACTGGAATACTAAACTGGCACACACATCACACATGCAGATTTTGCGCACATTAAAACTGCTACAGTAATCTACAAATTCCACATTGAGTAAATTCCATAGTCCATTATGCAGAAAAGTATTGTATAATATTTGGCGAAGGGAAACTGAAGAGTACAAGATTAGCTAGAACTTGTTTCTTCATTGGATGTGATTACTTACTTCACATTTCCAATCGACACATAACATAAGCAAGGACTCCCCAAAAAACAATAACAATACTAACAAAGTATTGCACATAAACGCTTCTCCCAATATGCAGAACATGATGCTGAACATGATGCTGCTATAAAGTTACACGCACGACAACACTCAGTAAAGTAAGATAAAACGTCAGCACTTAAACCAATTTGGTAATTCCATTCCACGGATAAGCACTAGAGAGTAGCTACAGAGTGTTTCTCATTTGGACGGGTTACCTACTATTGCATTTCCAATCACTACATAAAATAAGCAAGCATTTCCAAAAAAATAATGATCATGCATACTGATGTAACTGATCAAATAATAAACATATAATCGGTTTTTTCCGGTCCAGAACAGGATGCTGTAACAAGCAAGCTATGCACACTACACACTTCCTAAAGCAAGATACAACGTCAATTCCGAATTTCCAAGTATCATTTAGCATTCTCATACTCAGTAAAGCAAATGCAATATGAACATTGTGACAATTTCATTCCACAGAGAACTACTAGGACTAAGTACTTCTATCTACCATTTTCGCCGGACAAAAGCAACAAGTATAAGTGTATAACAGTGTCTTCCTCACCTGCAAAAATCATAGCTCCACTATCAAACACCAACTGATCCCTCAAATAACCTCGATTCGCCTCACAAGCCAAAAACGTATCCCTCAACGCCGCCTGCAACGGCTCGAGACGCGGCGGTCTCGCCTCAAACGCCTTAAGCAGCTTCCTCACCTTCATATTAAGCGCGGCATAGTGACACCTGTCACCATCAAATGTATGCTCGGAGCAGATAGCGCCGTTCTCCAGCAGCATACGCGCCGCCTCCAAGTGTCCGGCGAGGCAGGCGTAGTAAAGCGCCACCGAGTCCCAACGGTCACGCGCGTTGACGTTGACCACGCCGGTTTCGAGGAGGTAACGCAGGCGGTCGACGTCGCCGGCGCGTGAGGCTTCGAAAACGTCGCCGTAGGGGACCTTTTTGAGTGGCAGTGAGGAGTGGAAGTCGGCGGCTTCGAGCTCTATCTCGTCCAGCTCAAACATGTCGCCCATGGCTAATTGGCTGCCGGTAATTCAGTATCACTGTCAGTGAGCAGTAATGGAGTGTAATTTGAGGTCAATTTGGACGGATTGATTGATCGATTGTCACTCCAATTGAAGTGGAGCAGCTCAATTTCAGATGAAGACGATTGATGGATGATGATGATGATCAGACTGGGATTTGGAATGGGAATTGTCTGGGCGGCTCCTCCTGGTTTGGAATTTGGGTTGGATAAACTAAGGGCGGTGGTGTAATTTTTCATATCTTCGGGGAGTTTTGCTAAACATGGAAATATTCACCTAACTTGAGAAATGCTGAAATGGTACTGACTTACTCACCGGTGTCCGTAGGCTTGCCATCGTCATTCAAGATAAGAATTTTTAGACATTTCTTTTTTACCAATAACTCGAGAGAATGCAACATAGAACCATGGCTAAATACTAACCTTAGAAGATAAAGGTCAACACTAGTAAGAGATTATACCTGATTCTCGTTGATTGTAATTGCATAGCTAGCTAACTGTAAGAGAAAATTGTCGACGTTGAAATGTTATTGGAAACTTTGTCCGATTTGATACACACAAAACCATACGTGGCACGTAGACCTTATTTTCGACACTCTTCCTGAAGGTCCTCACTTGGATAATATTTTCACTAAGTTCAGTCGCAACCAATCGAGTGTATTGCAGAGTTCAACCAATGAGTCGATGTTACCTAAGAGCTAGCATAACATGACAATCAACTTTTTGCCGAAATATACATAAACTTCACATCTAATTGCTCACCAGAAGAATTTCAAATAAACCCTTATTCAAAGTGACATAAAGAGGGGAAAACACGAAATGGGAGTGAATGGAATTGAGGGCTCAACAACCATTGCTTATGCTCCGTTCAATAGGACTGGGAGTTTCTGAACTGAACTGAACTGAACTTGTCTGAATTGAACTGAACGGAAGTACAAATTTGAACCAAAACAAACCTGAACTGAACTGAATTGAACTGAAGACAACTGAAATTAAAGTGAATTGAACAGAGCCTTACTTATTTATACGATGGCTTCTTGTAATTCTCACAAGGGTTGGAGGACACAAGTGGAGTTTCAAAGCAACTTCATTACGACAAAAACGTCCGTCACCGTTCACCAAAACCCAAATTGAAAACCTCCAACCGATTCCCTTATTTTTTTATGCTACTCAGCCACCAATAAAAGGAAATGTTCAAAGTTAATATCGATTTTGCACATTTCCTTCATCAATCAAACACTCACTTTTATAGTAAAAAAATGTGATAATACGAGAATGAGAATAATTCCCTCTATGA
>JAQRGC012280430.1:0-12003 GCA_028659135.1 Plantago lanceolata
ATCTTCATCGACTGAATCTTCATAAAAGCATCTAGCTAGAGTAATATTCCCAATTATCTTCTCAACTTATAAGTAAATAATCTCCCTAAAGCTTAAATGTGGCAAAGCCTTGAGTAACATTTTATAACCTTCCAAACACTAATCACAGGGAATCGAACCATGTTAACTTTTGGTTACGAGTATTTCAACTCGATCTCAACGGGTTAAAATCGCTCTTGCACTCAACTAAAGAATCAAAATGTATTGTTAAGTGTTAACTTATTATTATCTTTTGTTCTTGTTGTTGTATGCTTAACTTGTGGGTTGTTCGGGTGGAGATTAAGGTTTTTTAAACTTAAATAAAACAGTCACGAGTAAGGATCTTTTTTTGAACCATTACAGTGAATTGTGGCGAAAAGGACTTTCACAAATAAGAAAAGTTGGTTCATAATCTTGCCAAGAGCACAACTTGTTTGAGGGAGGGTTTGACTGATTTGCCTATCATGTAACTTATTGGCCTTATGTTGTGGTATGATATACACATCGGTTTTCTTCTTTAAAAAAAAAAAAAAGAAAGAAAATTGCCATCAAAATAGGTAAACTTCTTATAAAAGTTTTTAGAGGATGTGGAATTTGTAATATTTTGAAAAAGAAAAGGCAGACGAAATCTAAAAAACTTGTCAGATAATTATTCCTAAAAATTATTTCTGAGCTGATCAAGATAAATGATACAACAACCAATCACGTTGCTACCCAACCCATCCATTCATACCGATCAATCTTAGACATATCACCCCCATGTTCCATGCAGTGTATAATCGGCTCCGCCCCATTACCAGTCTTTTTTAAAATAAAGGACGAGGCTCATATTACTTCGAAGATCACCGTAGTAGGCATTTGTGACACACTAACACATGTTATGAGTAATTGCTCAGATAAATCTATACCGATTAGTGATTGTGTCATTACATAATTTATCGATGGAAAATTCTTATAGAAGTCAACTATTCCTAAATATGTGAAAATCTGTGTTTGGACTTTGGATACTCCCAACTCCCAAGGCCCCAATCAATATTAGGCGCGGAGCACAAATTACTTGGGGAAACCAAACAGGACGTTACTATTAGTACTAGTACTAAATTAAATAAATTAGCGCGATTTTAACGCGGGAGCCCAATTAAGCAACTTTCACTTCCAGCTTCCCCAACACGCTATCTCTCTCTCTGGTTTTCCATTTTACTAATTTTCAACCTATCTACCAGACGACCAGCTCCAATCAATCCATCAATGGCGTCTGATAACCCTAACCCTACCCGAACCCCAATGTATCCCCAAGTCGATCAACCTACTCCCTCCGCTCCGCCTTTCTCCTCCGCCCCCTCCTCCTCCTCCTCCCTATACCCTACCATCGACATGACCGACCTCGTCGAGAATCTATTTCCCGATCAGCCTCCTTCCGCTCCTTCTGCTCCTCCTGAATCCTTCGAAGACTCGCTCATCTCTATTCCTGGCGCCATATTACATCTCATCGACACGCATTACTCCGTCGAGCTCGCCACCGGCGATCTCCGCATCCTCCGCCTCCAACAGGGCGATAACACCGTCGCTGTGGTCGCTGCTGTTTCTGACGACATACAGTGGCCGCTGACTAAGGATCTCGCCGCCGTGAAGCTCGATTCGTCGCATTACTTCTTCTCATTTCGTCCACCAGGGGATGAAGTTTGTGTAGATTCGGACTCCAGTGACGAAGAGGCGAAGGAGAAGAAGAAGAAGAAGAGTTTTAGCTTTAGTTTTAGTAGGAAAGCGAGAGAGGAAAAGGCCAAGGAAAAGGAAAGGGAAAAGCAAAAGGAGGAAGAGAAGGAAAATGATATGTTGAATTATGGTTTGACTATACTGGGGACGGGGCAGGAGGCGGAGTTGTTGAGGAATTTGGATCATGTGTTGGATAGTTATTGTAATTTTTCTGTGCAGAAAGTGGAGGAGTTAGCGGTGGTTGGGAAGGAGGTTAAGGATGTGACTATAGGGGAGTTGAACATGGATGAGAAGAAGAAGGATGTGGTGGAAGGGAAATGTGCCGCGTATTGGACGACACTGGCTCCCAATGTGGAGGAGTATAGTGGCACAGCTGCACGGTTGATTGCCACCGGGTCAGGGCAGTTCGTGAAGGGGATATTGTGGTGTGGGGATGTGACCATGGAGCGGTTAAATTGGGGGAATGAGGTATTGAAGAAGAGGATGGATCCTGGTGAGAAGAATGTTGAGATTGATCCTAGTACTCTTAAAAATATAAAAAGGTATGTTGCTGATTGACATCCTCTGGTGATATGGGGTAATATTGGCTGTTCCGGTGATTCCTTGTTTTAACTTGCCATATACGCTGCATTAACATTTGTATCGTTTAATAAGTTAAGGTTAGGATTTATTACCATGTTTGCTGGAATTGTGGCTAAATACAACCACCATGGAGGAGTGTTTTTTAAGCTAGTGATCTCATCGTTTTGATACAAATAGAGTTTGCAGTAATATATAGTATGATGCATTTTATTTATCATGGTTGGTGGGTTGTTCAATGCAGGGTTAAGAGGGTGACAAAGGTGACACAGAAAGTAGCGGGTGGGTTACTTACAGGAGTTGTAAAGGTTTCTGGATACTTTACCAGCAGTGTTGCCAATTCAAAAGTAGGAAAGAAAATCTTTGGTCTCCTGCCCGGGGAAGTTCTCCTTGCTTCTCTCGATGGATTTAGTAAGTCAGAGATTCATTTATCTGTATTCTGCGTTTCCACAAAAGGTTGGGACGGTGTATTTTTCCAAATTCTGCTTAGCTATTGCATTGTCTCAACATGTGGATCAGGTCATTTCTATTGGGTCTTATCTTAATGGCTCTAACTCAGCTAATATTCCAGTTCGTTTTAGACTAATTGAACTGTTTACTGGTATGTCTGTCTATGGTTTAGTCGGTCGAAGAAAGTTAAGCAAAATGTGTTTCTGGTAAGGAATTAAAGAGAAACATTAATTACTGAGAATTGAATAAGTTAACCTTTCGTTTTAAAGAATTGAATAGCTGTAGCATTAATCAGAAATGTATCATGTATGTTTAAGGGCATCGCAAGTTTGTACCTTAGTACCTTACAAACATATGGTGAACAAATGACACAGGATATTAGGAGAAAATTGGATTCGGAGTTTCAGACTACTGAGGCAACAATTAATTTTATGGTTTTAACCATTCTTATCATGCAAATAGCATCATTCATCTATTCTTCTGTTGCTTGGTGTTTTTTTTTTTGAGTTACTTACCCCTTAGAGGTGCATCATTACAGTCCCACGTTCCTACCATGCTGAACTTCTTAAACTGAGTGAATTTTCGGATTGGATTTGGCATTGCCAGAAATTAAAATATTGAATATGTATCTTAGAATTGCTAATTTATTTCGACTTGTGTGCTTTTGTTGAAAGGCAAAATCTGTGATGCTGTTGAAGTAGCTGGAAAAAATGTAATGTCAACCTCTTCCACTGTCACAACTGAACTTGTCTCCCACAGGTAAACTCTTTATTAATTATTCTAAATGCATCCATCCATCCAATGATAGTGTCATAAATCGTTGTCATTATTCTTGTGAAGATATGGTGAAGAGGCAGCCAAGGCAACAAATGAAGGTTTGGATGCTGCAGGGCATGCCATAGGAACTGCATGGACTGTATTTAAGATCCGTCAAGCAATAAATCCGAAAAGTGTACTGAAGCCCACTGCCTTAGCAAAGGCTCATGCAGATGCAAAATCTATTGCTGAAAAAGAGAGGAAGAAAAAGAAATAAATGATAAGATATCTTTCCCAGTAAAAAGACAATTGGGATGTTTTTACTTTTTTGTACAGATTAATACAGTCATTGTTTATTTTTCCTCTCAGGCACTCCCTCATCCTTCACTGTCTTAAGTGTTTGTATTTGTTGAATTATCTATTCGGGTAGTTCTACATAGTTTTGTGGCATGTCCAACTGGCCATATCTGTATAATGAGTTGTATTCTCAATTCTGTTACTTACAATACATGATCTTACTGATCATGTCATTGCAGCTATGCTGATGCCGTCCACCATAAGAATCAAAGACATTGAGATCCTGCCATGGATCAGCAGTCTCATCCAATTTATTATCAGAAGGCATACTTGTCTCGGCATATCTTGGATGAGTGATTATGGGCTGCCTAGGTGATAGACTAACGTCAAAGTGGTAAGATTTAATTTTCCTCCTAACTGATATCTGGGATTAAAAGTTTCTTAAATATTTCCTGTAAATAAGATGCCTGAGACACCATAGCTGGTTTCTTATACTATGCAAGTATGTCAGGTCAGGCTGAGAGATCTTTGTGAAAGTAGATTTTCTTTTAGAGAAAATTCGTGAGATCTTTGTCCTTTATTCCTAGTTTTCCAGTTCTGTGATGTCGTATATTCTGCTAACCTAAGAATTGATGGCGTGTTATACACGGTTAATGCCTTTATACTAATTTATGAACTGATGGCTGTCGTTAACACAGCAATTGCTGTCTCCTTTCCTATTTTTCAAAAGACTACTTTCTGTAATGAATATCAATCAGCACTGTGTTATAGTTTAAGCAGCCGCTTTAAACTAGGATAAGTGTGCTTTGCCTTTTAACATTAATTAATTTGATTGAGCTCAATCTGATTGTTGTGTCTGCTAATGCTTTTGTAGGTGTGATTCAACATATCCCTATCAAGGAATTCATGAGCAGCTAGCTGTAAGCCTGTAATTAGTAAATTCTAGTATCTTTTGATTCATCTTAGTGTACAAAATGAGTGGTTGTTGTGACTTGTAGGAATGTGATTGTTGTTGGGCTCAATATGCAATCTTGTTCACCAAAGCATTATGTTTATTCTTATTTGTTAAGATAAGAGGATTGGTAATGGGTGACCAATGTCTTTAATTCATTTTTCTTCTCTATGTTTTAGATATATGATATTTTTAAGCATGCTGCAGAAGATATTACTAGGGTTAAAAGGAATTTGATACTGGGTGGCCTTAAGTGTGTGTTTGACGCTACCTAATAAGGTGACTGAATGAGCTATATCATTCGCCTTATCAGGTCATTTTGCCAAACACACACTAAGTGAACTTTTTATGTGTTGCGAATTAGATTGACGCACAATATGTATAAGTATGGAAATTGTGAATACATACATGTGTTCATGAAAGCATTACTTGACTCTACTTGCATGATAGTTTAAACAAATGATTAGTGAATGACCGGTATGGCTGATGTTAGAAGCAAGGAGTAATAAATATGTGTGTACTAATCCAGAATCTTAGTGGGCAATTTAATATAGCCGTCATTTTGGTGGGAGTTAGTGGGAGGTTAACTAAACTGTGACATATTATCACTCTTCGCGGACACGTTTCCTTTCCGCTGTTTCCATACCTCATTGCACAGTTAACAGTATTTTACCGTGCCGAGCTTTATCTTTCTATACGTTGTTATGCTTCATATTTGTACTGAATTGAGAGACATGCATATTGCATGCAGAGCATTGTCATTTGACAGAGTTGAAAGTATGATGATGATTGTTCTGATTCAACTTGCTTAGTTTCCACTTTCCATCTTAAGATCAACAAGATTTCATTCTTCCAATGTTATTGCTCTGTTTTATTTTTATCTAAGCTTTTTCATCAAAGGGAGAGAAAGAAGATATCAGGAAACATACTTCCTCTTGAGATAGAATTTGCTAAAAAATCGAAAATGAAAAATAATGTTGCACACGAGAGATTACTACATGACTTCCTGGCTAGATTGCACGGACATGGACATACCTGATATTATATTTTGATATTGCAGTATACTTGATGCCAAGTCATTATGTATAGTTCTGTCCTTGTATACATAATTAAATAATGTAAAGCTCTGAGAATATTTCAGTACACATTTCAAGTAGACAGTAGTGCGAGGATGATTTGGTGAGATCAATAGCATTCACAAACAATACTATTCAAATATGGGAGTGTAGGAGGGAAGGACAAAACAGCAACCGAGCAAAAGCTATTGCTATTGAGCCACTTGTATTTGTATATCAAGCTAAAAGACACAAACATGCCTACATAAGGACACAGATCTCTCTGTGCTTTACAATCTGCTCTCTTAAACTCTCTGCAACCATAGTTTGGAAGAGACCTGAATATGGGATTCTTGTACACAAGATTTCTCTCCAAAATTACTCGACTTGCGTCTGGTTGTAGACGCTCTTTCAAAATAGATGCCGAAGAAGTAGCCGAAGATATAGATCAAGAAATTCAAAATGGAAGTACTCTTTGTCTTACCTCATCTTACTACAGCGTTTTCGCTGTCCGTCTTGCCATTATGGTATGTCAATGTTAATTATCTTGCCTACTTATTCTACACCTAAGTATTTTAAGCTAGATAAGTATCTTTAAATATCTGAAAATTGGCAGTTAAGATGTTAAGGTTATGTGCAGGTTATGCTGGCAATTTTGATAGGCTTGTTAACTCTACTGACATGGCATATTACAAGAGTGTATACTGCAAGATCCCTGAGCACTTTGGCGTATGGACTTCGGCATGAACTTCTACAGCGGCCGTTGTTGCGAATGTGGAACATCGTGAATTCCACCGTCGAAGTAGCAACTGCTCAGGTGAAGCTTTCCGAGTCTGTTATAAAGCGCTACAGCACTAAGCCTGTTAATCAAGCCCTACAAGTTGAGGTTGTTACTATGATATCATTTTCCTTCATCATTAGCAATTTAGCACGATAACATCCAGATTCTTTGTTAACCAGTACACTTTAAACCTTTAATTCGCAGCAGCTTTATGAAGTTATGAAGGATGTGACATGGGCAATGTTTGCTAGTCGCAAAGCTCTGAACTCTGTTACTTTGAAGTATAGGAATGGTTTTGTCCAAGCTTTCCACAGGAACGACAAGAGTAACAATACTTACTACATATACTCTGACCTTTCTAACTATACGATATCAGCTAGCTCATCTCATGGCGCTAACTTTCTGTCTTCTCATCAAGAATGGAACGATCAAACCATACGTGGTAACTTTTCTGCTATTTGGTATCGAGAACCTTTGGATCCCATTACAGGTGAAAAAATTGGGAAAAGGAAGCAAATCCAACCTGACGAGCTAATTAACATAGCAGGCATTTCTCAAGTGCCTGATGGTACAGCTTCATGGCATATAGCAGTAAGCAAGTATGTGGATTCTCCGCTTCTTTCAGCAGCATTGCCAGTCTGGGATCCATCACATGAAAGTATAATTGCTGTGGTTGGGGTTACAACTGCACTTTATAGTGTCGGACAGTTGATGAAAGAACTAGTTGAATTCCATAGTGGATATATATACTTGACATCTCAGGAGGGTTGGCTACTGGCTACTTCCACGGGTACTTCTGTGCTAAAGAACTCAACGAAAGGGCCAAAGCTCATGATGGCCGTGGATTCTCAGAGTAAAATCATACGGTCTGGAGCTGAATGCTTAAAGAAAACTCATGGAGGAATTGATTTTCGTCCAAATCAAGAAGTTCATATAGAGAATGCAAAAATTGGGAAGGACCTTTATTACATTGATTCATTTTTCCTCAACTTGAAGAGACTTCCTATGGTAAGATTTCATATTGAGAGTGATCTGCAAGCAGGTTTAGGTGTTTTTCTGACTCGTGATTATTGTTCTCCAGAAATATAACCCCCCTGCAATATTTCCTATTAAAAAGGAGAGAAAAGACCAGTAACTCCTTGTAAAAGTTCTCTTAAACTTTCCCATAGTTCTGATAACATTTCACAAAAGTTCATTATTGCTACCAGTTGCTTTTTCTTACTTGTAAATTTGTGTTGTAACTTGGAGATCGATTATGTGATTTCAGGTTGGCGTTATCATCTTGCCGAGAAAGTACATTATGGGAAAAGTTGATGAAAAGGCTCTGAAAACATTGATGATACTAATATCAGCCTCTGTGTGTATTCTAGTTGTTGGCTGCTTCTGCATCTTCGTATTGACAAAGGGAGTATCAAAGGAGATGAACTTAAGAGCGGCACTTATAAGTCATTTAGATGCCAGAAGGAAGGCGGAAGCATCAAGCAACTACAAGAGCCAGTTTTTAGCAAACATGAGGCAAGTAATTTGAAACATTTTTTTGGTTATATATCGTATTTATCTTGTTTATTGAGATTTTGAATTGATGACATTTGTCAATCTCAGTCACGAGCTTCGAACGCCTATGGCTGCAGTAATCGGACTGTTAGATATTCTTATGAGTGACGACTATCTAACAAATGAACAGCAAGCAATGATTACACAGATCCGTAAATGTTCCACTGCCTTACTTCGGCTTCTCAACAATATTTTGGATCTCAGTAAGGTATAATATAATAAGAAACTCACAGTATTTCTAGCATTTACCCCATCCTATCTTTGAATTAGTATCATCATGTATTGTATTGTGGTCTGAAACATGGTATAGGTTGAATCCGGAAAGCTAATACTTGAAGAAACCGAGTTTGATTTGGGTCGAGAGCTTGAAGGTCTTATTGACATGTTCTCTGTCCAGTGTCTTAACCACAATGTAGAGACTATTCTTGATCTTTCTGGTATGATCTGAACCATTGCATGATGATCGCCCCCTGTACTTCTTTTACACCTTAAGAATATTAATAATGGTTATTTGTCATACATGCAGACGATATGCCAAAAGTAGTCGAAGGAGACTCTGGTAGATTTCTTCAAATTTTTGCCAATTTGATTAGCAACTCTATCAAGTTCACTACCTGTAAGTCACATACAAAGCACATTCCATAAAAGGCAAGAGCTGTCTCTATATGTCCAAAATTTTCATCTTAAGATGAGTTTTGTTAAAACAGCAGGATATATCATTCTGAGAGGGTGGTGTGAGACTGCAGAAAGGGATAGTAATCACCCAGATTGCTATGAGATGGGAGGACGGAGGAGCCATGGAAAGATATGTTCTGAGAAAGATAACAAAGTTATCCTTTGGTTTGAAGTAGACGACAGTGGTTGTGGTATGAAACGTCCATCTGTGTGAGAATGTATACTTTGCTGAGGCATAATTCAGTTAACAAAGGATTGAGTTGTTTTTTCTCCCCTGCAGGTATTGATGCTCGCAAATGGGAAGCTGTCTTTGAAAGTTTTGAACAGGCCGATCCTTCAACAACTCGACTGTAAGAAACATATACTCCGTTGGTCAATAGACTAAAAGTTCAATTATATTTTTTTATAGAAACTCTCGAGTTATATAATTGATGGCCTTCCATTTTTCAGGCATGGGGGCACTGGCTTAGGTTTGTGCATTGTACGAACCTTGGTAAGTTGATTGCGGCTCCTTACCTTAGAATCATATGTGATAATGTGTTTACTTAAATGCATAATATGCTAGGTATATTTTTGTAACTGTTGTGTATCTCAATTCTAAACAGGTGAACAAGATGAATGGAGAGATCAAAGTGGTACAGAAGAGTGGACCGGGAACACTTATGCGGTTATACCTGGTTCTGAAGACGCCCATTGATACCACTAAGCAGCAGCAGCATTGCCAGTTCAATATTGAAGATCATAATCTTAATGTAAGAGTCTTACTTCTGTCCCAACTAGTTGCATTGAGCATTGAGAACTTTCGTACCAGCCCCATTAGACAACTAGCCGTTAACAAGACCAGTTTAAAACCATTTGGAATGTGTTATACTCCCATACTGGGAATAACAGACGAAATACTGAAGGACTAGTGAATTGATGCAGGTATTGCTTGCACTTAGTGGTGATATGACAAGATCGATTACGAGCAAATGGTTGTCGGAAAATGGAGTATTCACCCAGGAAGCGTCTAAATGGAATGAGCTAACGCAAGGTCTTAGACAACTGTTTAAACCTGGAAGGCATGCTCAATATTCCAAAGCCGAAAGCAGCAGTACTAACGCAGCTTCCCCACTTTTTGTTATCGTCGTTGACATTGGACTGCTCGACTCGAGTACAGCAGAGATATGGATGGAACAGCTCAATTTTCTTGACAGATACCGTGACAGGGCTAATTTCGCATGGATCTTGAACCACGACGTCTCAAGTGCCGCTATCAAGACAGAACTTCATAGGAGGGGGCATGTAGTAATGGTTAACAAACCTCTTTATCGAGCAAAAATAATTCAGATTTTCGAATCTGTCATACATTTACAAAGGGACACAAACACAGTCGCTTCACAAACTCCCCCAACATTAGCAGGTAGTCCAGTCCATGAGCTTCTTGAGATAGATGCTCTTCACTCTGCTTCGGTCAGCTCTGATGATGAAAACGAAAACGAGAGCCTCACTATTGTAACTAAGGTACCAAACACAAGGAAAGCTCTTGAGGGTCTACGGATACTTCTTGCAGAAGACACACCTGTTCTTCAGAGAGTCGCGACAATAATGCTAGAGAAAATGGGAGCTGATGTAGTTGTCGTGGGAGATGGAGTCCAAGCTGTTGATGCTCTAAAAGAATCAATGGTATTCGACTTGATTCTGATGGATTGCCAGGTTAGTTAAACGTGTAGTGTTAAATATGTCATGAATTTTCGAGTATTTTGGCTATGTTGTTGATCACATAAACACGGTTGTATATATGAAACAGATGCCAAAGATGGATGGATATGAAGCAACAAAAGCTATAAGGAGAAGTGGATTGCACATACCAATAGTAGCACTGACTGCCCATGCAATGTCCTGTGATGAAACAAAATGCCTCCAAGTTGGAATGGATGCTTACTTGACTAAGCCTATTGATTCCAACTTAATGGCTTCCACAATCATTTCCTTGACCAAAGGAACTGTTTGAGAACAAAACACAGTTCCATTCCATCACACTAATGGCTGACAACTTTTTGTTAGGTGAATAACAAATGCAACTCTTGTGGGTTGTAATTTTATCATACTCCCTAGTCCCCTAGTAAGGTCCATCTCTTTTATGTTTGGTATAAAACACTAGTAATATGTTACCTACGAAATGTACATGGACTTTTTGGTATCATCAAGTATGTTGAGTTAATTTTACCGGTGATTTCTCTTTTAGTAGTTTTGCGGAACGGTTGAGTATGCTTTTATTCAGAATCGAATAAATTCTTTTAGTTGTAAGTTGTAACGCATGAGCTGCTGTGAAACAGAATGAGTAATAATGCATGGAGTGAATTTTTTTGGGAACTATTGGAGGTGTGTTCCAATTATTGGGGTTGTGGAAGTGGTACAAGTCACACCCCACAAGCCCAAACACAAAATCTGTACTACTTCCAGTTAAACTTTGATTCCCATAATCATATCATATCCGTATCCATGGCAGCAAAAAGAAGTAACATTATTGAAAGTTATAGAGAAAGCCAGAGTAGCAACAACTAAGCTTAAAATTTGGCTTTTGCCTTCTCATTTGAAGTAACGTTGCACCAACATCACAGTTAATGAGCTGATTGAATACTCTAAGGAATTGTTTGGTAAGGAGGGGATTTGGGTAAACTGTGTTGACTTTGCCCAATTCCCTGTGTTTGGTTGCAAGCTGAAAATGGGAATCGGTTAAGGAAATCGGTCAGACCGAAATACTTTTTTATGAGGAAGGGATTTCCATTCCTTTGTAAAATCTGATGTAAACATTCCCCTCCTCCAACTTGGGATTTGAGGGGAAAGTTTTTTAAGTAGGGGAATCATAATATATGTGTACCATTATGTCCTCATGCAGTCCAATTATTTACAGACTGCCATTCAATATAATTACAAATCTGCCATTATGCATTATAACAATTTCAGAATCATAAGTCAACTACTAATAAACAGAAAACAGAAAAACAGAAACAGAAACAAATTAGCTCTGTCCCGTTCTTGCAAACTCCAGTTCTGCTCAATCTTCTGTTCATCTAGGCAGACCAGATTCTTGAAAACTTCGACTTCTCAGGTGAAAATCTCGTTACTTACGTACAGTTCTTCCAGATTGCGTATTACCCATCCTGTTTTGAGGTGTTCTATGTTTCTGA
>JAQRGC012280498.1:0-15567 GCA_028659135.1 Plantago lanceolata
AAATAAAGTGTGGTTATTAGTATCAGCCTAAGGTGGCAATAAATAGTTGAAAGTCTTAGGCACCGTTTGGTAGCATTACCACCAGAATGGTAATTTGACCAAAGGTAATCCAGTCGTAATGCCCGAAAATGAGAGATTGGTGATGTTACGGTATTGAGTAGTATTCCGTTTGGATTTGACCAAAAATTTGATGTTTGGTAAGGAAAGAAGCAAATGGTACTAGTAATGTGTTTTGGTGTGGTGTTTAGTAGGAGAAAAGTAAATAATGCAATAACAAGTAGTGGCATTATGTGTAGATAAGTATGAAGAGTGGGTATCATTTAGCCAACTTTTGTTCTTTTTAGGGGCATAATAGTCTTTTCACTTTACCCAAAATCATACCACACCATACCATTAGAGAATACCCCCCTAATATTGTCTGAATGGTATGGTGTGGTAATGAGACAACATATGGAAAAAAAATCCGGGCAGCACCACTTCTTCCGAAATTCCTACCAAACGACATCAATGTGGTAATATTTACCTAGAAGACCGTGAATTACCACACCAAACAATGCCTTAAAGTTACAGAGTGATGTTAACCTCAGGAACAGGCATAATGAGAAAAGAGATGGAGTATATCCATTTCCCATTACCTCATTGGTTGTTTGGTACTTGGTGTGGTGTGGTAATTCAGGGTCTAAATATCACCACATTGTTGTCGTTTGGTAGGAAGTTTGGGTGAAATGGTGATGCCCGAATTTTTTGTCCACATGTGGTCTCATCACCACATCATACCATTCAGACAATACTAGGGGGTGTGGTATTCTCCGATGGTATGGTGTGGTATGACTTTTGGTAAAGTAAAAAGACAATTATGCCCCTAAAAGCAACAAAAGTTGATTCAATTATACATACTCTTCATACTTATTTACACATAATGCCATTGTTATTACATTATTTAATTTTCTCCTATCAAACAACTAAACAGCACACAAAACAAATTACTAGTAGCATTTGCTTTTTTTCTTACCAAACATCAAATTTTTTGTCAAACCCAGACGAAATACTGATCAATACCGTAATATCACCAATCTTTCATTTTCGGCCATTACCATTAGATGACCGTTGGTCAAACTACCATTCTAGTGGTAATGCTACCAAACAGTGCCTAAATTCAACAATCCATTTCTTCTCTCAAGAAATTATGTGTCTATTTCAGTAAGTTACTATTGTACAGTTATATTTCAATTTGTAATTACCAATAAAATCAATTATACAGTAATCAATTTATGTCTTCATTTGGATTATTATCTCCGATTCGCTGAATACGGGGAATCGGCAGGTACTCCAAAGAATCACAAAATGGAGCATGCATTCAAGTTCATGATTCACCAGGGGGTGGAGATAACTCCACAAATAGATGCTTGTTAATTCCTTTAATTGTTGTGTGCGTGATGTAAAATTCATTTAAATAGGTGCAAGGTTAACGATTGAAACTAACGAGAATTTGTGGACCCTACATATAACTCCTGTCAGCTCATCCCACCCAAAAACCGAAAAGAAAATGAGACATAATTCAACCAAACCACATATCTGCAAGATAACTGGCTCCTTTACATAGCTAGAACAAAAAAGTTGATTTAGAGCACGCAATATGTTACCTCACACAGCGCTACAAGCATTGAGCACGAGGCAAGCTCAGACCCTTTGTCACGGATGCTAGTTAACAACTGTTTTTGTCTGTCCTCGTCAAGACCCTTGGAATCAATAATGGTAATCTGTGGTGGCTCTTCAGGGTACTGCATAACAAATGTTGGTATTAAGTCCTCATGGCTTTTGCTTTATTCCTCAAACACAACACGCTAGTTAACAATAACGTAACGCCACATAAATTTGCATACACTAAATTAGAATACACAGAAGAATACAGCATCTAATTTCATCAGAATCAAGAAAACATCCTATGACATAGCAACACGCGTACGATAATTTAATTACAGTATGACGTGCTGCGTACCTGAGAACCAGCTCTGATCCCAATAATCGCTTCAACAAACTGCACAAGAACGTATTTTTATCAGTACCAAACTATCGATCAATCACCTGAAATTAAATGTCTACTGGCCAAGAACTACCTTCCCCATCATCAAATCAATACGCAATCCTAAACAACTGTAACACAAGAAATAAGCCATGGTATGATATGAATACATGACAACTAGATGAACTCAATTAGATGAACTCGAAAACACTTGTACTTGCCCAATGCAGCTCAAACCTAACTTCTCTACTCGAATAACACGAAAACTCTTATATTATACACTGATATACAAAAGGCCAGGCTCTTCTTGATCCACTAAACCACTGTAACACAATGAATGAGGCCATGGTATAATACGAATACATGACGATTAGTCGATTAGATGAACTCGAAAACACTTATAAGCCCAATGTAGCTCCAATTTAACTCAAAACTTTCCCACATGAACAACAAGAAAACTACTTATAACATACACTGATACACAAAAAGTCTTGATCCACTCAATTAAACCCCTTCGATTCATTTTTCGAGTCTTTTTTCGGTTTCTTGGAAATCTATAACCAATACAAACACATAATCAATCTCAACACATCAGACCAAAAAATTAACTTAATCAACATCCATCAAAGATTGGATTAATTTTTCTGGGCTAGCAAGAATATAAACCTGCTGAGAGGAAACATCAGCTGTGCGAGGTTTGAGGTGGACATGGAGGTTTGGAGGGTAAGCTTCAAGAACAGTGCAATCGTCGCCGTAAACGGCCTGTGCGGCCTCCAGCTCTTCGATGACTTCCTCCTCGGCGGCCATCGGTGGTCGGCGGAGCCGAAATTGCAAGAATGGTTTTGTGGGTTTGTTTGGGAATCAAATTCTTGGGGCAGTGCTGCTAAAATACTATGGTGGTGCTCATTCAATTCTTTCTCTCTTTAAGAGGAAAGAAATATTTTTGCTTTTTTGATGGACTAAATATGAAAATAGACAAAACTTTGTGGCATCAACTTTTACGAACAGGATCGAATCGAATTGAAGTATAAATTTAAATTGAATTGAAGTATAAATTTAATTTGAATTAAACTGAATAGGGCCTTATATGTAAGCGTTTTGTACTTGAAACTTGAAAATTAAATCGTATAGTTTTTAATTCTTAGTCACATGGAGCGAATTCGATAGCGAGAGGAAAGTGGGAGCAAATAGTGAGAGTGGGTATTCACCAAATCCATGCAGTGTCACTGTGGTTTTGTGCAATTTTGAAACGTTAAGGATAGCGTTTCAAACGTGTATAATATCCGTACGATTTTTTTTTTTTTTTTTTTTTTACAGTCGATCGCAAATATGGAATCAGATGACGAATTATGTAATGTAATGTAAATAATATCCATGAGTTTTGCACTTTAAATGTGTTTCAAATACACATTTTATCGGTGAGTACTACCTAATAGTGAAGTATCTAACTTGACACCTCATTATTAAGGATGTAGCTACAAATTTTATACACGGTTCGCACATGTGAAATAGTTTTTTTACATTCCAAGTGCAGGAATAAAGGTAATACTCGAATTATGATACTTGCTACTTACAGAGAATTAATTTATGATTCAATATATATAACCCACAAACGTATTCATCTATAAATCCTTGTTGTTTGTCTACGCCAAAGTTGTGAATTGGACTTTGGTTGTAGAGGAGAGACGATTATATGAATATTTAACTGATATAGTAGTTAATCAACAAATTAGTATGATAATGTAAAACGGTGTTTGATATTATAAACCCGGGTTCTTGTACATTTCAGTATCACCCACACCACACCTATAATTAGCTTTAAGTTTGGGTTGGAAAAATAGAGATATAAAGTACAAGGACCCCCAACAAATGACGTGTACGGATATACCCAACATAGACTCATTAAAAAAAGGAAAAAAAAGGCAATAATTAGTGAAACGCACACGAGGCCTAAACCAAGGCACAAGCCTGCCACGACAATTATATTCTTCTTTCCTCTTCAGTGCAAAAAAGCTAAATAAATAAATACAGGTTGAATTGCACATACTCACCTACGAGATTCCAATATTACAAATTAGTACCTGAAATTTCAGTTATTAAGCATTCGAGTTTAAAACGGAGGTTTTATTTTAAACGGAAAATATTACAACTACTTCTACATTAATGCTATACTGCCTTCATTCCAGAATAGTTGCACCATTTTGCCATTCTAAATTTCTGGGCATTCCGTTAGAGTTACATTATTTCATTTTTTTTGCCATTTTTTCACATTTTCAGGCAACTTTATTGGTTAAATAACTCCAAACCCAACCAAAATGCTCTATTTTTGCCTTATTCTTATTTTTCGTGTTGAAAAGTAAATTGTGCAACACTTCTGGGACGGAGGTGGTAGTACATCTTAAACCACCTTATTCGTCCACACCTAAACCAACCTTACCTTATTCGTCCACACCTGAACCAACCTTATAATTCCACTACCGCCAGGGATCGAACCCTGCACCTATCGTTCACTACTCCAACCCCTTACCACCCTATAACTCCGAGTTTGAAACGAACGTTTAATGTTGACTCCCTTGAAAACCATATTTCATCCAACTCATGTGCATTGGAAAGGCATGCTCTATGCCTCTATGTAAGAATTCATATGCCAAAATAAAGTAAAAAGTAAATAACAGTGCGTTTGCCTCTGATTTAAGAGAGGCTTTTCGCCCCCCTCCCCCCCTTAAATTAGCATTTTACTTTACTTTGATTTAAGAGTGATACAGACTTGGCTCGTACACCTTAACGAGCGAGCTAATTCCCCAGCAAGGCTCGTATAGATGAAAATTATCACGGACGCGGTTGAAATATCAAAATGTTTAGGGTGTAATGTGTGACATAGCATTTAGCTTGGATGTAAATGTAATTTTCCCATAGATAAATTAAATACCGGAAATGAATTTAATTATTAATTATTATTAAAATTGAATGAATTTATTCGATTCCATTCATATCCATTAATCCATAAACCCCTCTCTCTCTCTCTTCCTCTCACACTCCCATTTCACTGTCTTCTTCATTTCACTTTCTCTCTCTAAAAATCCACTCCATTGCGGCTAGGGTTTGCTCTCCTCACTCTCTCCTCGCACTCAATTCTCCAGATCTGTCGATCCACGATGATGAATAACGTGTCACATTAAGAGATTTCTCAGTCTCGGTCAGTAATTTGGGATAACAACCAGGGTAGCAGCTCATTTTGGGGGGAGAGAGACGGTGACTGACAGAAATGGCGACGACGAATCCGTTCGATTTGCTCGGGGATGGCGATGAGGATCCCTCGCAGCTGATTTTGGCTGCTCAGCAACAGAAGCTTGAAATTAAGAAGCAGCCGGCGCCGCCTCAGCCGGCCAAGGCGGCCAAGCTGCCGACCAAGCCTCTCCCCCCGGCTCAAGCTGGTATACATACGTAGCTATCTGTTTTAATTGACCTTTTCGAGTTCCGGTTTGACCTTATGTTGTTTATAATTCATAATTAGCTGGATTTGTACTGTGAAATTAGAATCCAATTGGTGAATGTTGATTTTGCTCAAGTTAATTGGATTGTTTTTGCTCTACTTTTGTGTTTGATCGTCGTGTTCGAGTATTGTGATTGTTTCAGCTGCATAGAGTAATTATTTGATTGTGGCAATGGGAAAAGGGGTTTTTAACTTTGAGCTGAGAGAGAGAGAGAGAGTATGTGTGTGAATTTGATGCTCAGCTATTTATGTGTGTTTTTGTTCTATTTGCTTTGCTATGTTATGTGATATGTTGCTGCCCAATGTTGTGATACTTTGCTGCTCAATGTTGGAGCCACTAGATGAACGAGCGGAGTGATTACTGATTTCTGCCCAATGCGAGTGTTTTGTCGTATGTTAACATATTAGTAGAAGTATCTGCCAATTTGAGCATGGTAGTTGAGACTTTTGTTAGTTGTTGCTTGATTTTTGGCGTCCTGCAAGTCAGTGTAACGTGGCTGCGATTGAGCTTCGTTTGGGGATGTGGGACAAGAATGCTATTGTATTAACATCATTGTGTTGATGGGAATAGAAAACACGTGCTGCTCGGCTAAGGCAGAGTTGTCTTGATAGCAAATACGCCAAGGCAGACTGACTTATGTCTATGGATTTTGTTGCGATTTGTAGCCTATTTGATATTATACCTTTTATGTTCATTTAACATTCTCAGTTGCCTGGGTTTAATTGTTTCTGCATGCATCATATTCTATTGTCTCCACAAATGTGCACATGCATCTCTCCCTTCCCTCGCCAGTGTAGTTGTTTAGCGGATTACATGACTTATTTTCCAATATTTGATTTTTTAAAATTGGTTCTGTAGGCTGCTTTTGGTGTTCTAGCTTGGCTATAGTCATAATTTGCTTTTGCTCTTAAATCTTGAATTGACTTCTTGATCTTTTAATTCATTGGAGCAGTTAGAGAGCCGAGAAATGAATCCGCTCGAGGTGGCCGTGGTGGAGGACGCGGGTATAGCCGTGGACGTGGTGCTGGCGGTGGGTCTTACAGAGATTCATCTCACAATGAGAATTCCTACGGTAGCAGGGAAGTATCTACTGGTCAAGGTGCATCTGATGGCTTTGATGCTGGGAAATTTTCTGAACGTCGAGGTGGCTATGGTGCGCCCCGTGGCTCTTTCCGCGGTGGTCGCCGTGGTGGTTTCAACAATGGAGATGCTGGAGAAGGTGACCATGACCAAGACCGTCGCAGACCATTTGAGAGGCGTAGTGGAACTGGGCGAGGGTACGTACAATATGTCATGTTCCTTGCCTTGATTTATGGCTTTTTTTTATGATGATCCAACATGTTCACCAACGTATTTGGGCTTTCCTTTCTATGCAGTAATGAGTATAAGAAGGAAGGAGCTGGCCGAGGTAACTGGGGAACTCAGGCCGATGAACTAGCTCCGTAAGTACTAGTTTTGTTTCATTCTAGATCGCACACACACTACCTGTGTCCCAATAGGAAGTTATGATTGGGAATTTGGGACAGGGGGAGTAATACATTCATAGATGGCCTATAACTCTATATTCTCAATTTCGAACAATCTTTTCTAATATGCTGTGCTGCTTATATCTTTCTTTTTCTCAGAGTGGCTGAGGAAGTTGTCAGTGAGGGTGAAAAAATTCCAAACGCTGAGAAGCCTGAAGGAGAGGAAGTGCCTGCGGGAGATGGAGACAAGGAAGCTGCTACTGAAGTTGAAAAGGAGCCCGAGGATAAGGTAAAAAAAATCTAGCTATAATTTCTGCTGAAATTGCTTCTTTGTTTATGGAACTACTGTAACTTAATGTGAGAGACTTCTACACTATAACTGGACAGTAAAAATATCATTTTCTTTCTATTGCAGGAGATGACTTTGGAAGAGTATGAAAAGGTTTTGGAAGAAAAAAGGAAAGCTCTTCAGACTCTTAAAACTGAGGAAAGGAAGGTTGATGCTAAAGAGTTTGCTACCATGCAACCACTTGCCAACAAGAAAAATAATGATGAAATATTTGTTAAACTGGTAATTCTGCTCCCCAGTTAGAATTTATTATTTGTATCAGTCATTCAGGATTCCTGATATCACATTATTCTGATGGAATACTTATATGCTGTTGCACTATGATTCTCTCGACAGGGCTCTGACAAGGATAAGAAGAAAGAGTTGGCTGAAAAGGAAGAGAGAGCAAGAAAGGTATATAATTCGTTCCTTGCTTGTGCTTGTGCATGTTTATCTGTGCAGTACTGAAATTGACATGGAATTTGAGTATGGCAGACGTGTCTAATATAGTAATATGTGTACGCCCACAATAAGCAAAAATCATGGCTATTTTCATTTTCCTTTATTCTTTATGTTTGTATACTATACTATTTGATATGTCCAGGAAGCTGCCTAACCAGCATTTCCACTTGTCGTATTCTCACTGCAATTCAAATGAATAAGCCTTTTCGCTCCTTTTCTGCTACATGCCTACCAAATTAACAGCCTGCTGCACGGCTGATTATGATCTTTCTGTTTCTTGTTGACTTGTAGTTTTCTATTTGAAAGTTCTTTACCCTTGAGAATGTCAGTTCTTTTGATGTTATCCTTCGCTTATCCACCACTCCCCAGATACCCAGTAAATGGGTTTGTCTAATAGCTTTGTGCTGAAATTGGAGCGTATGCATCAATTTTTTTAAGAGCATTTATCGATATTTTTTATATAAAAATTTAGTATATATTTATCGCCTTCTTTATGTATCCATTGCCCTTCTTTTTACTTCTGTATTTTATCTTATCACATCACTTGCCACTTGCTGTGCTACATATCACTTGCCACTTGCTGTGCTACATATCACTTGCCACTTGCTGTGCTACATATCACTTATCAAGTCTTGTTCCGTTAAATGAAGGCTGGGAACTCTTCTTAATTCCTTTCTTTTTTTGTTCGAGGACTATACTGGCGTTACCAACATTCTATACCGTGTTTTGCCATTAGTTTCTACTCGATGTTTCAAGTTGAATTCTAGCATGTCAATATGTCATAAATGTTGTTTTAGCTCTTTTCCATCTGTTAATTGAATTCTTACCCCTAGTCAAATCATGTCAAACTCAACTATTCAGCATCCCTCACTCGTTTCAATTCATCACATAAAAAGTAACTTTGTTAAAAAGAACTCTTAATTACTGTGCACCATAGTAAAGTGTCATTTATTTAGTATTTAGAATTCAAGTTTCTATTTAGTTTCAACAGTTTACATTTGTTCAGTTTTGTGCTAGCAACAACGTATGACAGACATCTAATGCCATTATTTTCTTCTGACAATTTAGTCTGTGAGCATCAACGAGTTTCTGAAGCCAGCTGAGGGCGAGAGGTACTATGGTGGTGGTCGTGGTAGAGGCCGTGGCCGTGGTTCTAGAGGAGGCTACAGCGGAAGCAGTGAAACCAGCAGCTACAAAGCACCATCCATCGAGGATCCTGGGCAGTTCCCCACCCTAGGTGGCAAATGATGGATCGTTTTCTCGTTTTGGCTCGTCGTGTTCTTTACCGTTGGACAGGAGTTAAGTGGAATAATTATGTTGGTTTCTGTATGAAAACGCTCCTGAATCGTTTCTATATGTATATGTGTCCTCATGTACTAATGTTCATGTAGCATTTTGCTGGTAAAGTTTCTCTCTGAGTAGGGGCATATGGATGATTGATTTATGACTACAGATGTCTTTTGTTACTTTTGCTCAGTTTTGTTGTTAATGTGGAAAACAAGTTCATTTATAGCTTACTTCAATCTTCTGTCTCTCTTATGTTATGCTTTTTCGGTTTTAGAAACTCGTGTCTTGGAGTAGCCTCTAGGCTCTAAGCTATGTTTTGGAAACCTTTGCACTTCTGGTTGAATCTCGATCCAGAAACCTCGTTGAGTATTTGCGAATTGACAATAATGTCACAGAAATGCAAGAAAATGACATGGTAGAAGCTCAATCATGATATTTGAAGCTTGGGCTTTTGGTTTATATTTTTTTTAAAGTTGAATTTGGTAGACATTATGGATGCATAATATTAGCACACATCAACACGGTTTGTTTCTTTATTAATCTTAGCTCTTAGGTAGTTTGTTTATGGTATTGGTACGGACCAAGACATAATAAAATGAAGTTGACCTAAACAAATCAACAGCTATTCTGTTACTTCTAAAGATTGTTAAATGGATAATATAATATGCTGTACATTATTAAAAACTATACAATAAAATTTAGGTAGCTGCTACACGGTATGAAAATTGCATTGCATCCATGTTCCGGTAATCTGGTTTCAAATTTAACACTGATTAACATAACTACACTTGAAGTTTAAGTCTTCGGTTTTTGGAACCTATAACATAAACTTATATTTAGTTTAACCTATCACCTTGTAACACGATTTCATCGAATTTAATCAAACAAACAAAGTGATTTTTGACAATAGTAAGTCTAAGTCAAGAGTTAAAGCAAGTTTCAATTCTACATGCTTATATCATCCACCATTAGTCAAAGTGAAATGATAAAATTTGTAGTAGCTTTGCTTTATAAATTAGGATAAGGTGATGCCAAATGGCAAATACAGCCAAAAGTAATAATCAAATGCAAATATGCAATGCACTTATGAGCCAAAACTTCCAAACTCACTTGACCTTTTCCCAAACTACTACAAGAAGAAAATCTGAAGAATAAAATGTCAGAGTTTATCTTCTCACTTAGCCTCTGTTCTTTTCATCTAAAAACTCATTATTTTCAGTTCAATTATGTTCAGTTCAGTTCAGTTCTGTTCTGTTCAGTCTTGCTTAGTTATATTTTGTACTGCACTTCAGTTCTCTTCAGTTCTGTTCAGTTCAGTTCTGTTTAGTTCAGTTCTGTTCAGTTATGTTCAGACGAAAAGAACAGAGACTTACTGTATCTTATTAGTGACAGATCACTATCTATGCAGGTAGATGATAACTGATAATGTAGTTAATTATTGTAAAAGTATTTAGCTGAGTTCTTCCATACACTGTGTACTAATTTATCATTTTAACTATCTCGTAATAGAATTATTTCGAAAATACACTTCTCTCGAATGTATTCAAATGTATAAACCGATTCAGTTATCAAAGTTTATTGGAAGAAAGTATTGAAAGGTTCAAATGATTTCTAATGTAGTAGGTGCCGAATGAAGATGTCAAACATTTGAACAACTAATTAACAATTTTACATAATCAGTGAATCAATCATCAAGAATTAAGAAAATAAACACAACAATTTATTTTGAAAAAAATTACACAAAGAATATTTCTCCTACAAGTTTTTTTAAAAAAATATTCTACTACTCTACCTGCTCTGTATATGCTAGTTGTCCATATAACCAGTAACTAGCACGACCTTACATTGTCTATAAAACAGAACAGAGAAGGAGAAAAGTAACACAAACTGCAGAAACATGGCCAGAGCTATTCTTTCTTCCTGTGCTCTTCTTCTTCTCTTCATTGCCTCGGTCGCGAATGCGCAGACTACACACCGTGTCGGAGGCAGCAGCAACTGGAACACGGGTGTTAATTACGATACATGGGCTAGCGGTACAACTTTTACCGTTGGCGACACGCTATGTAAGTTCTTTCTCCGTTCGATTTTCTTCATAATCTCTCAGTTTTAACATTATCGACACTAACTGAATCATGTTGATGTCAATGACAGCGTTCACACATAATCCGAGCCACGACGTGTCTGAGGTGAACCAAGCCGACTACGACAGCTGCTCCATGTCGAATCTGATATCCAGCGACTCATCTAGCCCAGTGACTATCACCCTGTCTGAGGCAGGCACACGCTACTTCGTCTGTTCCAGGTCAAACCATTGCGCTCAACGCATGAAGGTGACCATTACTACTGTTGCCGCCAGTGGAGGCACCACTCCGTCGCCTCCTCCTAGTGGCACCACCCCGTCTACTCCAGGCAATCCTTCATCACCTGGAACACCCTCTACTCCAGCAACACCTTCTACTCCAGATGGTTCCTCTGACAGTCCACCACCACCACCACCGTCGGGTAATGCCGCTGGCAGGAGCGGTTTGTCAGTCGGGTTGTTGACCATGGCAGCTGTTGTTGGATTCATGGCCTAGGCGAGAGGCAGTGCAACTACACTACGTTTTTTCGTGCTTTTTTCTTAAATTAAGAGTATTTTTTCTGTGAAGAGATTCATGTAGATGATCAAGTGAATATTTGTGTAATAAACTGTGCTTCTATTTTTCAAATGTAATTGTTGCTTTTGGTTAAAAGGATCATTTGAGTAGCTTTCACTCTTTCAGTAAGAATAAAAAAGATAGATACATCTCGAAACGTCTTGATTTTTCAACAAGAAGAAATTTGAAACTTGCTTCTCCTTCACTAGCTTGCCAATTTTATTTCTCCTCAAGAGCCCACAACACATCCAGAACCGAGAGTTTAGTCCATACATCTACCTACTTGGCTACATTCCCTTTCACATCGCACAAAGCCACAAACATATGTATACAAGTGACCTCTGCAAGCATATATCAAACTAAGAGAAGTACTTGCTACATTGGGGGAGGATTACTCCATCTTCTCTTCATCTCAGTCTTCGAACGAACCTCCTTAAGCTTCCCATCTAATCCGTAATCCCTCTCCATTACAAGATTGATTCCCTCATCAGAATACCATCCAACACCGATACACAGGATGCCATCCTTGTTCACATCAACGTAAGCAGTCACTCCTCCGGGTAACCACAGCATAGTCACATCTTGCATGTCCAACACTTCTTCCTCTCCAAAATAAACAATGTTCTCCGGTAGATTCCTCTTTTTCAGATTTTCGGTGCAGAGATAGACATATGGGGTACCGCTAGTTTCTTCCACTGCCATTTCATCGTTGTATACAGGTGTGGCACTGATCTCAAATACCTTCCAGAAACCAGCAAGCTCAGAGGGTTGGACTCTTTTCCTCTGAGAAAATGGTTTCAAGTCCATCTCCATCTCACTAACAATGAGATAATAAGCATTGTCAGCTAAGAGGCTTTAAAAGTACTTTATGCAGTAATCATAAGAACTCAAATTTGACAAAATCCAAAGAATAATTTGGACGGCATTTGACTCGTTCCCAACAAGAAATTTTATATTCACAGAAATCCTCGATACATTATTTTCAGAGTGAACGCAAATACCTTGTGTCAGGAATATTGGCAGGACTCATCCATTCTTCTTCATATACAGCTACTCTCATTATCTGGATATCTGAACCACCGTTACTGAACTCTATAGTATGGACAACACGCAATCTTTTGTGGCAGCCTTTATTTAAGCACTTGAGAAAGGAAAGAAAAGCAAATACATCAGTACAGCAAAGCCCAGAAAGAAAAACGGATGCAGCATGTCATGCAGTTGAGATATGATGGAGGTAAAAGGATTTTGCATCTCCAGCTACTAATTCCTTCACGAGTCACGACTGAAGTCAGTCAGACCAAGATTAGGGAATAGAACCAAATATTTGTATTATTTCTATCTCACTGAAAAGTAACTATAACTCTATTTATATTGCCATCAGGTCAAAGTTTTCCATCAAACAAATTAGAAGTCACAAGAAGGCAAATGAACCTAGCTCAGCTAGTTAACGTGTTTTAGAGATTCACAGATAGTGGAACAACTGAAAGCAAAAAAGAGAACCTATAGTTCAAAGAGGGATCATACTTGTTCAAACTTGAGTGTCGGGGAAAGGTAGTAGTTGGGATCTTCAATTTCACCGATTGGAATATCCATAGGGCCTCTTGAATAAGATCCATCCTGCAGATACAAAAGAGGCTAATAAGGACTCGTTTTCCTGTCAATTTGCTATCTAGAAACATCATTTTGTAATGATCAGCAATTGTGCTCCAAAATAAATAAATTCAATCATCATTTTGATGACAATTAGACTTACATGTTAACTCTTGAGCGAGTAAAGGAACTGATTCTGCATTACTCAAATACAGTATAGAACTTCTGTTAAATTGCTCAGAAAGAGCAGAAGTTGTGTAAGTATACCTCAAAGAAAACAAGCCCGGGCTCCATTCCCATGACATCTTCATCCATAACCTCACTTCTTCCGAAGTCGAAAGATTCAATTTTTGGCAAATTGAGACCTGTTGATTGACTGTTAGAAATTCCCTTTGTTACAAAAGGCAAATCTTGATCTTTCTTTCTAAGATTACCTCCATCTTGCTGAGCTTCACCGTGAGGGTTCAGAGTAATCCAATTTATCTTCCTTTGTATTTGTGACCCAGAAGCAGATGCCAGTTCCTTAATGTGAGACACAGTATAACAGTCAAATAAGTTCTCATTTCTACGTCCTATATCAACTGGCTCCATTTCTGCAGTAATGGGAGAATATACAGCTCCCACTCCCTTCCATATCCCACTAAGACTACTTGCAAATGTATGCCATGCAGGACGAATGACTGGTTCCTGTAACAGTGAAACTTTGTTTCATGAAATATTTAGCTATAAGCGAGTAAAGAAACACACTCTAGCTAAGCTTTTTTCTTTGAGAATCATGACACAGAAACACGGGTAAATTTGATTTCTGAGTTCTTGACTCCAGACAGGAGCAGCAAAAAACATGCAAATTCAAATGTAAAAAGCACAGCCTGTTTCACACATGTCCTCACTCCTCAGCCTACTCAACAAATACCAAAAACAAATATGTAAATTACATCCAGAAAGTGTATTTAAAAAACCAAATTGTATGAAATATTCCCAAGAACATAGCGAGACACATTTGAAACTCTGATTCTGATCATTCTTGAGGGTGTTAAATGTTAATAGAAATTGAAACTTTCTCATTTTCGCCACGTTCATACAACATCAAATAGATGAACTCGACCAACTTAGCATATAGCTAACTCATGTTACCTGAATGCCAACCTAATGAATGATCAGCTGAGCGATTTAAAAAGTTATTCAAAGTCACAAACTAACTTATTGAATGATAATCCAGCTTATTTTTCTAATTTTCTTATTTTACATTTCTCGCAAATCAACTACCTTATCATCTAATTCGGTACCTTATATCATCAACCTCAGACGCATTCCGCTAAACAGGGCCATATTAATCACTAACTTCTTTCTATCAGCTAAGCTAAATAATAAGAATTCAACTCAACTACTAAAATGCCCCTTACTTAAACCTACGTATACGTTTACGTCAACTCAACTACTAAAATGCCATCAGAATTCAAGTAACAACACGATTGAAACGAGCTCGAAAAAATCGAAAAATTCAGTTAAACAATCACACCTGTGTCTGCAAGACATTTTCGACCTCGATCAACATCAAACCAGACACCATGACCTTATCCCCTTTCCTACTACTACCACTCCTCACTCTCTTCCCACCCCCACCTCCACCTCTCTTCTTCCTCCTCCCTCTCATTTTCCCTTTCTCAACCTTGGCCATTTCATTGTCAATGCTCCACACATTGTCCTTACCCTTTGCTCGAACTGCCTTCACTCTATCGGTATAATTCTCGTCATGTTTGTTGCTGAAACTGCACGAAATGGAGAGGTAGGAAGAACTGTGCCGGCGAGATGGAAGGTGGTGGGGGACGGACAGTAATTTGAAGAGGGAGGTGTTGTTGTTGTTGGTAGTGGTGGTGGTGGTGAAGGTTTTGCAAGCGTCTATACATGGAGATTGCATTTTTTGGGGATTCTGATTCTGTCAATTTTGATTTCTAGGGTTTTCAATTGCTTATCCTAATTGGTGGGAGGCAATATTTCTCTAATCAGTTACTTCGTAGTAAAGAGTGCAACCTCCCGTGGACGTAGACAATTGCCGAACCACGTAAATCTTGTGTCATTTAAATTACAGTCATGTTTACTATCAATTTCGGGAGCTTTCGCATGTTTAGTGAAATGGGTTTGGGATTGATACTCGTTTCTATTTCTTCTTCCATTTTACATGTGGAGAAATCTTTTTATCACATATGGAGAAATTTTTAGGGAGATGATTGTGTTCGTCTCTTAAATTTATTGCCATCGTGCATTTTTTTTTTTTTTTTTT
>JAQRGC012280547.1:0-10314 GCA_028659135.1 Plantago lanceolata
CTGTTACAGAACACATCTGATCTGACTTCACCTTATTCTGTTGCTAATTGTATGACAGATTTGTGGGGCATTGTGGTACCTATTAGCCATTGAGAGGAAAGATACATGCTGGTATAGTGCTTGCAGTGAAAGCCCAAACTGTCAAACAAACTTTCTGTTTTGTGCTTATGAAACTACAAAAGTGGCGGAATGGGTGAACGCCAGCCGGGCTATTCTTGACCCGAAATGTTCTGTGACAGATGATAATTCAGTGTTCAACTATGGCATATATTTACAAGCAGTATCATCTGGTATTCTTGAATCTGAGAAGTTTGTCTCAAAATACTTCTACTGTCTATGGTGGGGCTTGCAGAATTTGAGGTATATGATCTCTAAAGAAGTTTCAAAAATCCGTATAATCTGGTGTTTAAAAGTAATTCATGGTCTAAGTTTTCGCGTAAAATATATCACTGGTAATTTCACATAACACATTCTCTTGTCAATCCCAACAGCACACTTGGTCAGGGGCTACAAACTAGTACATACCCTGGTGAAGTTATATTTTCCATAGCAGTAGCCATTTTTGGGCTCCTCCTGTTTGCACTTCTCATTGGTAATATGCAGGTAAATAAATATACAGTGCTTAAAGGTTATCTAAGCATACTTCAAGGAATAATTTATGCCTATGTTTCTTTCTGGCTGTTCTACAGACATATCTCCAGTCGCTCACGGTTCGATTGGAGGAAATGAGGATCAAACGTCGTGATTCTGAGCAATGGATGCATCACCGAGTCCTGCCAAACGAGCTGAGGGAAAGAGTACGGCGGTATGATCAATATAAATGGCTGGAAACTCGAGGGGTCGATGAGGAAAGCATTGTCCAAAATCTACCAAAGGATCTTAGAAGAGACATTAAGAGGCATTTATGTTTGAATTTGGTCAGACGGGTAAGTTTTAATAGCAGTTTATGTGCAATCTTGCTGCCAAAACTTCCAAGTTATGCCTACTGGGGGTTCAGCCTCGTGCCGTGATAACTTTTAGTTGTATTTCTTCAGGTCCCTCTTTTTGCAAATATGGACGAAAGATTACTTGATGCTATATGTGAGAGACTCAAACCAAGTTTGTACACAGAGCGAACCTACATCCTCCGTGAGGGAGATCCAGTCGATGAAATGCTCTTCATTATCCGTGGCCGACTTGAGAGTGTCACGACAGATGGTGGAAGGTCAGGTTTCTTCAATCGCGGAATCCTTAAAGAAGGAGACTTCTGTGGAGAGGAGCTTCTCACATGGGCTCTGGATCCAAAAGCCGGTTCCAACTTACCACCATCCACTCGTACCGTGCACGCTCTAACAGAAGTCGAGGCATTCGCTTTAATAGCAGATGAACTCAAATTCATTACAAGTCAGTTTAGGCGTATTCACAGCAGACAGGTTCAACACACCTTCCGTTTCTACTCGCAACAGTGGAGGACTTGGGCTGCTACATTCATTCAAGCCGCATGGCGAAGGTATTCTAGAAGAAAAATTGCTGAGCTTCACAGGAGTGAAATGGAAGATGAGAGTACAGATGAAGAGGAGTATTATTCAGAGAGGCCGTTAATTAGTCGCAGTGGCAGTTCAACCACATTTGGTGCAACTATGTTGGCATCAAGGTTCGCTGCTAATGCTATGCGTGGAGTTCGTAGGTATCGTAATGAGTTGAGCATGAACATGAGATTGCAGAAGCCACCTGAACCTGACTTCGCCGAAGACTAGCTGAATATATGTTCATATTCAAGGTAGAGCCTAGCACTACAGTAATCATCACAAGCTAATATCTAGCTTACCCTAGTCATCCAATTAAGTGTTTGCAGTTTACACCAAGTCACCAACAGAGTATCTCCACTGCACTGTATTACAACTTAGAATTGCTAGCTAAGAAGTGCCAAAAATCGGCTAGGAGTCGCTTGCACCAACTCTTTTATCTTCGACCTTCATGGTTGATGTTCGACTAGTAAAACACATGTACATTGATTGTGCTTTAAATGCCATTCCAATGCAATAGCCAATCAGTAGATTAGATGTTTCTTAGTATACTTCTGTCCATTTATACTAGACAAATTTGAATCTCAGAGCACACCACATCGTATATGCAAGGAACTCCACCCTACATTGTACCTAAATCATCCACTGAAAACGTGCCCTCAAAACAAAATTGCATGTTACATTAACGAACATATAACGAATCAAAATTGGAACATGAATGAATCTCAATCATCAATATACCAAAACAGATCATGCGCTGCTCACATAGAACAAAACATACACCGATGCGGTTAATTTCAACAAACTAGTAAACAATGAAATCAGTTCTTAGGTGTACAACAGAACTTTCATATGTATAGGTGCTTAAGTTAGTAATGTAATCTTAGATAAATATTGAATTATTGAAATGCTCACCACGAGAGGGTGCTTAGCTTTCAGATAGCTGTTGGTCACAGTAATTTTGGTACCATCAGACCTGCAGCCAAGTATGGAATCATTGAATAAAAATATCATGAAGGAAAATCAAGAGAATCATATATATAAGAAGGTGGTGATGTCCAACATCGATTATATCTTATACCTTGCTTCTGAGGCAAGGTATAATCTAGATAGTAGGACAGACTACAGACAATTAACAGCCAACAGCTCAGCATAATATGTAAGCAGAAATTGAATTAGGCAGAATCCACTAAAGCTACAGGATAAGTTCTAGTACATAACTCTTTGAACACATGTTCAGGCAATAATCAAAAGATGGAACACATGTTCGCTTGAAGTTGCAGGTTCCAGTAGCATGAGCATGTGCTAGCCTAAGGCAAGGCAAGGCTAATGCTAAGCCCTCAAACAAATTAAGACTGTAAAACTTCGCTTCTCTATAGAAACTAGAAATCAAGTGAAATTTCCAAATACCAAAGCAGGCGAAAGTGGCCTCATGGTATCTGCTAAGCAAGTGAAATCAACCAAGTCTAAACTCTTGCTACATTTCAAAATAAAGTCTATACAGTCTGCAATCCATGAATACACAATCCATGCCATTGTGCCCAGTCCTTGAAGGTGAAAACAATATGGAAATAAATGCATAAGGTGCCTTGCCTAAACTGGGCATGCCAATTTTTTTGGTGATATTAGATACTTTCAAAACTATTTACCCTCTCCCTACAGGTTCGCCACGTCCTGAGCTAAGCCTCTCCAGTCCAGCTGCTATGAATTACAACGCCCTCTCTATACATCCAGATGAAGCAAAATCGGATGGCTTGGACCTTCTATCGCAGAGGAGTGTACCTCAAGTTTCTCTCGTAATAGTCAATCAGCTGCACAATGATAGAAATAGTGGTCATACAATAGAACTTTCATATGTATCGGTGCTTTATTTGGTAATGTAATCTTGTATAAATCTCGAAATGCTCACCAATAGAGGGTGTTTAACTTTGAGGTAGTTGTTGGTCACAGTAGTTTTGGTTCCATCAGACCTGCAGCCAAGCATGAAATCATTGAGTAAATATATTATGAAGTAAAAACAAAGAAAATTATACCTAGGAAAGTGGTGATGTCCGAATATCGATTATATACTTGGTTACATATTGAGTTCTCCGGAAATTTGAGATTTCTAGAGCAAATTTTGCTTCTAAGGCAAGGTATAATTCTAGATACTATCCAGAGTGCAATTAACAGGGAACAGCTCAGCATATGAAAGCAAAAATAGAATTAGGTAGAATCCACTGAAGCCATAGGACAAGTTTTACAGAACAGCCATCTTTGATCACATGTTCAGGCAATAATCAAAAGAATGAATATGAACAGGTGGAACATGAATAATTTTCTTCCAGAACCAAGACACCTAATTGTTCGTTTGTACTTGCAGGTTCCAGTAACTCGATCATGTGCTAGCCTAAGGCAAGGCTAATGCTAAGCCCTCAAATAGATTAAGACTTCGCTTCTCTATGTAATTCAATAGAACCTATAGAATGGCTTCACAGATATCTAAGGAAAACTACTGAATACCTAACAGAGATCACAAAGCATCATACACACCCTATATTCTTAAAAATGGCAGCCTATTTCAACATAATATTTTCCAAAACGGTTTCACCATTGCAGGGACTTTTCTTATAATTATCTTTATGGGCAAACAGATCAATGCAAAAATTTGTGAAGCATGATGGAGTTCCTCTATAATGCCATCCCATCTTCCCCCAACTTAATACGTTTTTCTAGGATAAACAGCCATATAGTAAACAATAGTATGAAGCATGATAGGAGTTCAAAGAGACCACCACTACATCTTTGGTGTAAAGCAAATAACAGATGCAAATTATGAACAAGCTCCTACACATGATAGAAACACTTAAATAGACCATGATATCAGCAATAATAACATGTGTAGGTAGCATTAATCAACATAGGCAACATCAGAACGTGATTAGTGGTTTAAGCTTTAAAACAGCTGCAAAAATTGCCCCAAATATAAGCTACTGTAATTTTTTGGATATTGCTTGCACGAGTATGAAGCGAAAGATACTACTAAATCACGAACCTGAGAGCCTCAAAGGATAAGAAGGCATCATTGGCCCCATCTGAAGTGGAAGGACTGAAGATTGTAGGCTTGATAATCTCAGTGATGGTGAAAGATCTGCAAGGATCTTCATGTTCGTTGTGACCATTACTGTTGTTCACAGGGACATTGGATGGTGAAGCATCTGCCATTTCCACAGCGGATGATACAGGATCTTTCTTGAATCGCTTCACAGGACCAGATTTCCTCCTTTTAGCTCCAGTATGACGGCATGGTTGGATAGGCGCTATCTCGTTCTGAACTCCAGTTTTGAAGGTTTCTTGACTTGCACCAAAAGGCAGAGCAACCCTATCATCAGATTCAACAATGGTTGTCATTTCTTCCATGGGTTCAGTTTGTTCTTTTCCTACCGGAGAAACCCTCTTCACACTGTTCTCGTCAGTACTCCCACCCTTGGTGTTAACCTCACTGTGGCCGTTTCCCAAAACCAACTCATTTTCTGTCGGGGAGGTGGTAGTCTCATCAGCAATCCTGACTGGTGTCAATGTTGGAGGAGATTGCTGACGTTGCCCTCTTTGCTTTTTCTTAGGCAACAAATGGTTGCTAGCCTTTCGTTTCTTCGTATGTGTGCCTTTCATTGCTTTGAAGCTTTGAAACGAAAACAATCCAAAACCAAAAACAAGAATAGACCTAGTCAGTATTCATCAATCCACAAAAGTGCCTAATCAAACAAAACGAAGATGGAAACAAATATAAAACCTCTGCTCAAAAATCTCGATCAGAAGAGGCTGCAGATTCTCAGAAGGCTCCCACGAAGTAAAGGTCCCTGGCCACCCTCGCCTATCCCAACAACAACAACACCACATAAATAACTTAAAAGTCTTAAACCACTCTCTCCAAATCAAGCAATAATTCACGAAAGGAAAAAAAAATTCACTCACCATTTTATCAGATACTGCTTCTTACCCTAGCGGTTTCAGCAAATGAACAAACCACAAATCCAAACAAAATCAAATCAGCTACATTCAATAATAACAGACCAAATCAAATTAAAACAGAATTAAAAAGCAAAAAAGAAGAAGAAGATTATACCCTTCGTATGCGCTTACTCCGTACATCTTCGATTTCATAGTAGCCTTCAGCTAGCTTGGGCCTCTCACCTTGCTCTGGCTGCTCGTTTATATTGTCATCGGCAGCAGAATCCCTTTCCTCTCCTCCATCCTCATTCAAAGCCTCATCGGCAGCAGAATCCCTTTCCTCTTCTCCATCCTCATTCAAAGCCTCATCCGCAGCAGAATCCCTTTCCTCTCCTCCATCCGCATTCAGAGCCTCATCGGCAGAGATAGGCCTTTTGCTGTCCTCTCGCTTGCTGCCACCGTCATCCTCCGCCGCTGCTGCCGAATCGCTGCCGCCATTGCTCGAGTCACTCCGTCCCGGCGGCGATTCGAGCTGAGTTTGGCCAGAATTGGAGTTTCTATTTTTCCCTCCCTTCATCTCTGTACCAGTTCTGACTGAGGTCTAGGGTTTTTGTTCGAGGCAAGGAAAGGAAAGAGACAGAGACTTCTTGGTCTTTGTCATAACAAATTTAACATAGTTAAATTCGTTAAGCTAACGGATTACTGCTTTAACAATTCGCCCATAGATTGCGTGCGTTTATCAGAGCAAGTGAAGCTAACGAATTATTGATTGTAACATTGTCTTAATGTGAAGCACTGATTGCCAGAGTTGGTTAATAAATTGAATTCGTGAAACTAATGGATTACTGGATCAACAATAAACTGAGTTCGTGCGAACTGATGAATCTAACAAATTACTTGTATAATTGTATCCATGTAGTGTTTACACCCACAGAAAGTATTAATTGCACATTATAAGAACGAACACACAGGGAATCAAAATCGGAAGTCAACAAATCTGAATCGTAAAGATACAAAAATAGACAGTGCTGCTACTCACTGAATCCCACATTTGACCAACTACAATCATAAATCAGCCATTGGAACCATCCCCTCAAAAAAAATTATTAATTGCATGTTATAGTACCAAACACATAACGTATAAAAATGGGAACATGAACAAATGACAATCATGAATATAGGAAAACAGACAATGCTGCTACTGAGTTAGAAGAAAACATAACATACAATACAGCGATTGATTCCATTAATTTGAAGAAACAAGTAAACAATGAAATCAGTTCTTAGGAATGTTCTTCCCCACAATCTTAGCAGGGGTAATTCGAAGAAGATTACCTGGTTTCCCAGGTAGAGCTCCATTGATCATGACAACATTCAACTCCTTGTCAATCTTAACAATCTTCAACTTCCTGATCTTCGTCTTCGTCCCACCCATCCTTCCAGGCATCTTCTTCCCCTTGTACACTCGCCCCGGCGTAGTTCCGGCCCCAATCGAACCTAGCTGCCTATGACTCTTAGAACCGTGAGTCATCAGCCCTCTCTTAAAATTATGCCTCTTAATTCCACCCTGGAAACCCTTGCCTATGGTAGTTCCAGAAACATCCACCAAATCGCCTTCATTGAACAGCTCCTCCACCATTAGCCTCTGATTCGGCTCGAAGCCCTCCACATTTTGCAGCCTGTACTCCTGCAAGTGCCGCATAGGAATGATTCCGGACTTCTCCAGGTGACCGAGCTCCGGTTTGGTGAGCTTGCGGTCTCGGACCCTGCGGTAGCCGACCTGAACGGCGTCGTACCCGTCGGTGGCTTCGGTTTTGACTTGGGTGACTATGTTACCCTCGCGGAAACCGACGATTGTGACTGGGACGACGGTGCCGGCGGCGTCGAAGTAGGACATCATGCCGAGTTTGGTCCCCATGACGCCGATTCCGGCCTCCATGGAGGCGGAGATTGGCGGGAGCTTTTTGGTGGTGGTGGTAAGGGAGAGAGAGGAGAGGCGTTTGGTGTTGAGGCGGACGAGGAAGGAAGTGGAGAGTGGTTTACTGGTGGATGGAATGGTGAGGGAGGAGAATGTAGTAGAGAGCGCCATTGTTGCAGCTTTGAAGCTAAACTGTCACCACCTGAATTTCTTCTTATCCAAACTCCGCCAGGAAGAAGAAGATAACGGTGATGATTGAAAGACTCATCAGACCGATTAGAAGAGAGAGCTCATTTGGGCTTGGGCTCAGTATCACGATTTGGGCTTGGGCCGAGTGCGATTATTGAAGAATCCAAATCTTTGCTAATACATAATGTGGTCTCGTGGTAAATGTGATGAATTACCACATTGAGGTTGGACATTTGCCGTTTTAAAAATAATAAAGTACTCGTATTAAATTACAGTATTAAACTTGATCTTCTCCATGGACAACTCATAGAGAGTCTCTACTATGAACTCTCCATACAATGTTGGTGTTTTCTTTCCATCACACCATTTTGTAGAGGTGCATGTGAAAATCGCAATACCACTTCGGAAGAAAAGGTCCATTTTGAAGTCGACAGGAAAAACTCAGTTAATGGCAAGAGTCTGCAGACCAGTGTCCTTCTCCCTGCTACCATTCGAAACTGCATCGTAAGAGGAAGGTTCATGTTGTGTATGATTGTCAAACAATAATGTACTGACAAGTCTGACATACCAAAAGCGTCAATAGCAAACGGCACATACATTGCCAAATGTCTTGCCTATTTATGAATACCAATGTTGCAATGGTGTATGATTTTCAATACTCGTCAATTTATACTGCTGTAGGAAGGGACAACAATGAATAAATGGAAAAGCTAAAGTCAAGCTACAAGCCTACAATCAGTTCTGAGTTGAACAAATACAGAAATGTAAAAACAAGATCAGTAACATGACCCTCTCAGATAGTGATCTTCAACAGGCAAAGAAAAAACTTGCTTAAATAATTTTCTTCCTTCACGACAGATGAAGATGACCGACAAAAATACTCTTCCGGCTCCAGCAGAAGGCTCTGTAATTTCATGTTGCACAAGAACATGTTTATTCATTCTAACTAGTCTAACAGCTATTCTTGCTTTTCTTTTGTATATCTCCGTGAAAATTAGCAGATAGAACTCTACAAGGACTCTTCTGCAACTTCCCTTTGATTGGTAATAAACTGTAAGAAGAAATGAAATAAATTATTATGAAACGGAAAATTCCTTTCAAACAATAAAGCATGAGGTACTAAAAAGAAGAAAACATAAAATTTGAATTTATTCTTACCACACTCTCAAGCACTGTGTTGTCGGGAATTACTATCTTTTCACCCTCTTTAGCATGGATCTGGACAACTCTCTGAATAACATACCAACAAGAAACAACAGGGTATTATGATAACAGTAAGAGATAAAAGTAAACAGCAAATAAAATAGAATACAAATCCTTATGCTGCAGCTTATGACACGCTATTCTATAGCTTAGAAAATGTTGGCAACCAGATTCACAAATTAGTCATGGAACATATAACATGGGATTAATTGTAATATTCTGATACAATTAATACTGGAAGAACTTCTAGTTTCTTCATCCAGTCACTTTTATTTAACATTTCAGAAAACGCTATGTCAGTCAACCATTCTGTTCTGCAAATTAGTTACTGTAGTTAGCACCAAGCTCGAACAGTAATAGTACATTGGGTTCATATGGGTTCTGATCTAATTGATGCAACACTAAAAGACATATTTTCTTGTAAAATGTTCTTGTTTTTGTTGAATAATGTATCCCGGTAAGATCGCTAATAGTGACTCATTTTTCACCATAATAATACATTGACCATGATGTCGTAATCAAAAAGAATTGGCTTTAAATATCAATAAAATTCTGCTAAGGAAAAATGTTACCTTAAGAGTGATATTAGTTCCAAACCAAACATCACCAGTCACCTCCAAGCTCTCAAGCTCAACAACACTGGGGATGGACTTGAAGCGCATGTGGAAGTCATCGACCTACAAGTAGGGGGAAGTGATTGGTCGAACTCCAGCAAAAGAATATATGAAGACATTGAAAATGGCGTTCAAGTTCAGAAAGAAATACTTTGTCAAATTCTGGTCCAAATTCAATAATAGGGTCTTTAGGGTCTTTTCTGGCAGTATTCCGTGCCAGGGTGCCATCTGTTAAGCAGTATAAATCTGACTGCAAGGGCATAAAATTGTTATAACTTATAAGTATCCGCTAAAGGTAAGAAAAATAGAGTGTAATATATTATTACAGCTGGGGTGTGGTTTAACCTGTAGCAGAAATAGCTCTGAGGTTGATTCAACTGGAGTATATCTTGACTCGGGAACACTCAAAGCAAACTGATCAAACAGCTGAATACACACAAGTACAAAGACATAAGCTACTGTAAATCATTTATATAGAGATACTAGGAAATAAGTCTAGCATGTAAAGCTTTTCCTTATTGTTTGGTTTTTTCGTTAAATTTTAATGTAACATTGTACACTGATTTCTTCCTTTTTTTCGTCTAGTATCGTTACAAAATTAACGTTTTTAAACTTGGTTTCATTGTTCTGTGTACATGTTAGATAATGTAAACTATGTATTTGATTGTAATATGTGTAACTCTGTATTTGAAACATCATAACCCAATTTTGACGTGTTTAAATTTGACATTTTCCCTTTGATGCATTCAAATTTGATGATTTCCTCTTTACATAATCCAATTTTAATTTGTGAACATGACATACATGATTACAAGATTACTGATTTATCATGCACCTAACTATAAGTTTCACTTATTAAAGCCAAAGGTACCACCAAAGATATAGTAAAATTATATTTACTCCGTCTCGTAAGAAATATGTAAATCATTTTAAAAAACAAATGAGTAACATATTT